>JAKJMR010001102.1:376894-386933 GCA_024449315.1 Daboia siamensis
AACTCCCAGAATTCCTCAGCCAGGCAGGCTGGCTGAGGAATTCTGGGAGTTGAAGTCCACAAGTCATAGAAGGGCCAAGTTTAAAGAGCCCTAGTAAAGACTCTCCTCCAAGATCCCTTCCAACTCCATCATTCTATGTTCTATGCTGCCTAAACTTGTGGGGCAATCTCATAGGTTTGCTAAAATAAGAGCCAGCTGCTGAACCATTAAATTCAGTGGATGACTTAGGAAAAGGGAGCTAAAGTCTTAGGCTATGTTTGTATAGGCAGCAAATATCTGGAGTCAGACTCAGCCTTTGATATCCTTGAATAAGGGATAGAGCAACTGGCTTTCAGCAGAAAAGATTGATGCCTGCTTCTTGGGGGATGTCTCCAATTCTTATACAGGTAGTCCTCAACATATGACCACAGTTGAGCCAAAATTTCTATGGCTAAGAAATTAAGCGAGTGAGACCTTTGCCAAGTGAGTTTTGCTCCATTTTGCAACCTTTCTTGCCACCGTTTTTTAAGTGAATCACTGCAGTTGTTAAGTTAGCAACATGATCGTTAAGCGAAACTGGCTTCCCCATTGACCTTGCTTGTCAGAAGGTCGCAAAAAGTGATCACATGATCCAGGGACACTACAACCATCATTTTGATCACATGACTGTGGGGATGCTGCAATAAGTGTGTAAAAACAATCCTAAGTCACTTTTTTCAGTGCCGTTGTAACTTTGAATGGTCACTAAATGAACTGTTTGTAAGACAAGGACTATTCTTAATGATCGCTGCCTCACTCTAGGGCATTGCATTATTAAAATATCCATACCTTTCTGTCACCACAAAACAAACCTTGGTTGAAGTTGTGGATGTTCCATCATTGGAGGTTTTTAAGAGACTGGACAGCCATTTGCCTGAAATGGTACAGGGTTTCCTGCTTGAGCAGGGGGTTGGACTAGAAGACCTCCAAGGTCCCTTCACACTCTGTTATTCTGTTATCTGGCACACGAGGAAATAGTCAGAGAATTCTTTGCCAACGGCCAACTATATCTTGGATGGTTACATTAATGGTATCATTCTCTATACAGAGGATAAATATAAATGGAAAAAGTTTCTCATTTCTGGCAAAACTCCATTTTTCTGGATCCTTGAATATGTCATTCATTTACGGCTGAATCTTGGTCATGTTCCATGCTGTTGTACAGAGAGGTAGAGGTATCAACTATATTTCATTTTTATATAATAATTGTGTTGAAGTTTAAAAATGTAATACTTTTTTATTGAACTACAAAAGAGTACTTTTTTTGCTGGCCTGACCAACCTCCTTTGCCTGCTCAGGTAGGAGTCTGTCTGGTAATGCCAGAAGTCACTACTCATTGTCTGTCAGCTCTGGTGGAGCCAGCATTGCCTGCTCATGTTTGGCATCCTCCTGTGACCCCAAATCAAACTCCATCATGATCCAGGTAGTCCTCGACTTATGACCTCAATTGAGCCCAAGATTTCTGTTTTTAAATGAGAAATTTGTTAAGTGAGTCTTGTCCCATTTTATGACATTTCCTGCCTCAGTTGTTAAGTGAATCACTGTAGCTGATAAGGTAGTAACCCAGTTGTTAAGTGAATCTGCCTTTCCCATTGATTTTGCCTATTGGAAGGTCACAAAAGGGGATCTCATGACTTGGGACACAGCAACGGTCATAAATATGCACCAGTTGCCAAGTATCTGAATTTTGATCACATGATCATAAGGATGCTGCAAAGGTAGTAACTGAAAAACAGTCATGTCACTTTTTTCAGTGCTATTGTAACTTTGAACAGTCACTAAATGTACTCTTGTAAGTTGAGGATGACTCATAATATCCAAGGAAAGCACCTCTGAGCCTTAGCTTTCCTGACTTCATCTTTGCAGATTCAGGCTATTTGCTGGCATTCTGCTTTAGTTACTGTCTCTTTTTCCATTTTTTATACTTGTACTTTTTATCTCTCAGTTTATCACAGAGTTCTTTATGCAACCATACTGGTTTCTTCTGGGGTCTCTTATTTTTCTTTCTCAGTGATAATGTGCTACACTGGGCTTTTATCATCTCATTTTTCAGTTTCCCAAGCTGCTTGCATTGTTTTCCCCTTTAAAGATTTCCATCCATAGAATCCGTCCCAGGTTTGTTGACATCAATTCTGTCAAGTCTATATCCTAAATTAAAAGAACTGCACAGCCCCAATATTTCTCTGTGGCTACGGGGGGAGGGGGGGTTGTATGTACGTAATGGGTGTGGATTTAGGGAGATCAAGATAGAGATACAGAGGGAGAGGGAGAGATACATAGACAGATACATAGAAACGGAGGTGGAGATGATAGAGACGGAGGGAGAGAGATGAGAAAGAGATACATAAAGATAGAAAGATAAAGAGATACATAGAGAGGGAGGTGATAATAGAGAGGGAGAGGGAGGGGGAGGGGGAGGGGGAGAGAGATGAGAGATGAGAGAAAGACAGAGAGATAAAGATACACAGAGATAGAAAGATAAAGAGATACATACAGATAGAGAAGAGGATGGAGATGATAAAGAGGGAGAGGGAGAGACAGAGAGAGATAAAGCAACTTTAAAGTCTCTCAGTATTCTGGAGTAACTATTATGTATCCAGGTGAAGAGAACACATACACACTTACATAGCAGTCACCACCAGGGGGCATTGAACTGTATCTGTTTTGGCGGGAACCCAGTTTCGGCGGGAAACAGAGGTTCGAACCGATTGGCCGGCTGCTCACCTGGCCAGCTATAAAAGGAGGATAGGTAACCCCTATTCCCCAGTACAGTCACTTCCACCAAATAAACATCTGCCATGCTGTACTCATCGTCTCAGCGTCCTTCCTGCTCTCCAGAACCCACTACACAACAGTAACAATTAAACAAAAGAAAATAGTTTGGATGTTTTTCAAAAATGCTTCAGTTGAAGAAGGGAGCCTACAGCATCTTGACTGGCCCAGCAAAAGGAGAACTGCTTTACCATCCACATCACTGCAAAGTGTTGCCCTTAACAGCTGTCACAGGGCATTTATCACACTTATTATGACAGGAGTATGGTACAGGTGATGGTTGCCATAAAAGGGTGCTTGGGTAGGCCACAAGCACAGGTCTTCTGTTTACAAGTTAGGATGTAATGTCACCAGAGAAAATGTTTTTGTCTGACAATATAAATGCTGTTATTGCTTAAGTCAAGCTGGCAATTTCTGCTGCATTTAAACCAGAGTACCAAAATCTTTTCAGAAGGGTGCAATAAAGTTTCCATCTCCAAAAAAGCCTGTCCTAAACTTTTTTATAAGGGAAAAGCAAGAACACACGTGCATTAAGACAGAGTGTGCAGAAGAACCTAATATTAGGGAACCTTTGATTTCATAAAGTATCTCGATTAGAAAAAGTGTGTGCAAATATACATATCAAGACTTAACAGGCAAAAAATTTAAATTAATGGAGAACTAGGCTGAAACAAAACCGTTAGGATCATGATAAATAGAGAAACAAATACTGAAGATTTAGGCATCTCTTATTTGGATGTTTGGTGTAAAGAAAGATGAAAAGAAAGAAAAAGAAACTGAGTATATATGTATAAAAAGGTAAGGTTCCCCCCCCCCACATGCGTGCTAGGCGTTTCCAACTCTAGGTGCCGGTGCTCATCTCCATTTCAAAGCTGAAGAGCCAGCGCTTGTCCGAGGTCGTCTCCGTGGTCATGTGGCCGGCATGACTAGACGCCAAAGGCGCATGGAATGCTGTTACCTTCCCACCGTAGTGGTCCCTATTTTTCTACTTGCATTTTTAGGTGCTTTCGAACTGCTAGGTTGGCAGAAGCTGGGACGAGTAACAGGCGCTCACTCTGTTACACGGCACTCAGGATTCAACCCGCCAAACTCCCGACCTTCTGATTGACAAGCTCAGTGTCCTAACCCACTGAGCCACCGCGTCCCTTATGTATATGTATATGTATATGCATATGCATATGTATATGTATATGTATATGTATTTCCCCAGGTCAGGTTAAATAGGAGTTAGGAATGCTTGAGAAAATCAGTCATGGAAATATATGTGCAAAAAAAAACAACCCTGCTCCATCTATCTCAGTCTAATATGCTGGTTGAAATACAATTAGCCAGCAAATTCCATACTTCCAGAAAATAAACAAGCAGGAATCTATTATACTAGACAGGACTCAAGGTGCAAGCTATGCAAAGAAGTCTCAGAGACAGATATACCAATCTACAGCACACCTTGATTGCATATGGGTTAGAGTAGACTCTCTCAAATTCTGATGGGAGATTGCCCAAAAAGGTCATGGAGAACAAGAGAGCTAAGATCTTGTGGGATTTCCAGGTCCAGACAGACAGGCAGGAACTAGTCAATCAATCAGACATTGTGGTAATAGACAAGGACCAGAAGACAGCAATAATAATAATAATAATAATAATAATAATAATAATAATAATAATAATAATAATAATAATAATGGAACACAACACACCAGATATTGCAGTCATAGAGAACCGAAGTGTACACCTGATTGAACTGGAAAAAATTATGAAATACCGCGACCTGGCCATCGAAACTGCGCGATTATGGATGAAACGTGTAACAGTGATACCCATTGTCATTGGGGCACTGGGAACTATATCCAAAAACTTTGCAAAATACATCAAGAAATTGCAGCTTCCTGCAATAACTCCAGCAAAGGTACAAAAAACTGCGCTACTCGGAACATCTTACATTTTAAGGAGATACTTGGTTGATACCTAGGATGCTGGCAGCAGCCCATGTCAACCATTGGTGCCAGTCAATTTGAGTGTTGAGTTTCATGTTTTATGAATAAAAGCTAATAATAATAATAATAATAATAATAATAATAATAATAATAATAATAATAATAATAATAATAATGAAGAAGAAGAAGAAGAAGAAGAAGAAGAAGAAGAAGAAGAAGAAGAAGAAGAAGAAGAAGAAGAAGAAGAAGTTGGAAGGGACCTTGGAGGTCATTTAGTCCAACCCCCTGCTCAGGCAGGAAACCCTATACCATTTCAGACAAATCGCTGTCCAGTCTCTTCTTAAAAACTGCCAGTGTTGGAACATTCACAGCTTCTGGAGGCAGGTTGTTCCGCTGATTAATTGTTCTCACTGTCAGGAAATTTCTCCTTAGTTCTAAGTTGCTTCTCTCTTTCATTAGTTTCCATCCGTTGCTTCTTGTCCTGCCTTCAAGTGCTTTGGAGAATAGCTTGACTCCCTCTTCTTTGTGGCAACCCCTGAGATATTGGAACACAGGTATCATGTCACACCTCGTCCTTCTCTTCATTAAACTAGACCAGGGGTCAGCAACCTGAAACAGTGAAAGAGCCACTCGGAACTGGTTCCCTCACAAAAGGAAAAACTGGGAGCCACAAAAAATGTGTGTGCATGTGCGTACATGCGCACATGCGCAGAACAGGGTTTCACTGAAGAGTGGAGCCAAGGCGAGATATGCACCTACCCTGCATATTTGAATTGATTGGTTGAAATTTTTTAGTCCCACTTTTTTTTTTTTGGACTGCACATGGCAGAGGACTGGGAGCTGCAGGAGATGGCTGAAAGAGCCGCATGCGGCTCCAGAGCCGCAGGTTGCAGACCTGTGAACTAGACATACCCAATTCCAGCAACCGTTCCTTATATGTTTTAGCATCCAGTTCCCTAATCATCTTTGTTGCTCTTCTCTGTACTCTTTTGAGAGCTTCAATATCTTTTTTACATCATGGTGACCAAAACTGGATGCAGTATTCCAAGTGTGGCCTTACCAAGGCATTATAAAGAGGTATTAACACTTCATGTGATCTTGATTCTATCCCTCTGTTAATGCAGCCTAGCACTGAGTTGGCTTTTTTCGCAGCTGCAGCACACGGTTGGCTCATATTGAAGTGATTGTCCACTAGGATTCCGAGATCCCTCTCACAGTTACTACTATTGAGCAAGGTACCACCTATAGTCCTATACTATTCCCATGCATTTGATTTTTCTTGCCTAAATGTAGAACCTTACCTTTTTTACTATTGAATTTCATTTTGTTAGATAGTGCCCAATGTTCAAGTCTGCAAGATCGTTCTGTATCTTAAGCCTATCTTTTGGAGCGTTGGCTATTCCTGCCAGCTTGGTGTTGTCTGAAAATTTGATGAGATCCCCATCTATCCCCTCATCCAAATCATTGATGAAGATGTTGAAGAGTACTGGGCCCAGAACAGAGCCCTGGGACACCCGACTACACACTTCCCTCCACCAAGAGCCTTGGTGGAGCAGTGGGCTAATGCCTCCTTCAGTAACACCAGCTGCCTGCAATTAGTGCAGGTTCGCATCCCACCAGGCTCAAGGTTGACTCAGCCTTCCATCCTTCCCAGGTAGGTAAAATGAGGACCCAGATTGTTGGGGGCAATAAGCTGACTTTGTAATAATGCCGCTTGGCGGGGGCCGAAAGCCCTAATAAGCAGGCATATACATAGAATGAAGGCTATTGCTAAGCACATTGGTTTGTGCTTAAATTGTAAGCCGTCCTGACTCTTTGGAGAAGGGCGGGATATAAATGGGATTAAAATTTAAAAAAAAAAATGCTGTTCCATTGAGGACCACACGCTGAGTGCGGCCAGTCAGCCAGCTACGAATCTATCTGGTGGTGATGCTGTCTAACCCACATTTTTCTATCTTATCAAGTAGTAGGTTGTGGTCTACTTTATCAAATGCCTTACTGAAGTTCAAGTAAATTATATCCACAGCAATCCTCTGGTCCACTAATTTTGACACTTGGTCAAAGAATGGAATAAGATTTGTCTGGCATGATCTATTTCTGACAAACCCATGTTGGTTTTTGGTAATGATTTTTGTTTGCCTCTAGGTGTTTGCTGATTCATTGCTTATCTTTTCCACAATCTCCCCAGGTATTGAGGTTAGGCTGATAGGTCTTTAGTTTCCTGGATCCATTTTTTTTCCTTTTTGAAGATGGGAACTACATCAGGTCTTTTCCAGTCCTCTGGTAGTTCTCCAGTGCTCCACGATCTTTGAAAAATATAGTTCAGTGGTTCTGAGATCACATCTGCCAGTTCCTTCAGAACCTTGGGGTGTAATCCATCTGGTCCTGGTGATTTGAACTCGTCTAGGGTGAACAGGTGCTCAGTTACCAATTTTTTTGCCTATCTTAACTTGTGTTTCTAATCTGTTTTTTACGGTGCTGTTTTTGATAGGTTGGTGATAGATGGAGCAGTGTCAAGTGACATCAACATCAGGAAGAAGGAAAATGAGTCACTGGAGAAATAGCAGGGTCAGAAGGAAGAACTGGAGAGGATGTCAAAAGGCAAGGCCAAACGGATCCCAATGGTGGTAGGAGCATTTGGAGCTGTGACTCCTAGGCTGGCAGAAGGGCTCCCACAGATCCGAGGAGCAGTATCAGAGCTCTGGGTCAAGAAGAAGAAAGTGCTAGGAACAGATGAGATCCTACACCAAACCCCCCAAACTCCCAGGCCTCTGGTAGAGGACCCAAGATTTTGAGGTATACCACCCATATGTGTATGTGTATATGAACATGAATATGAATATCAATGAATATGAATATATATTGTGTATGTGTATGTGTATATGTATATGTAATGTTTGGAGAGGAAATAATGCACATTATATTGTAATTTTACCGTGGTAATAGAATCACTGACTCACAGTAGGGAAGGAATCATATGGCCCTTCACCCACACAGCATTATTTTAATTCTTGTTGCAAAGATTGGTGTCTAAAGGCATATTTTATAAATGTGGATTAATATGGGTACTGTGGTACTTACGAAATGTAGAGAGGATTCACCAATCTCTACTCCAAACTCAAGAAGACTTTGAGACTTCTAATAAAATCCCTTTCTATGACCTGTAGACCCTATTCTGGGTAGAATCAGGGTGAGCTGAGCGTTTGCTGGCCAGATGCCCTTCCTACGCGGAGTTGACAGCAGTAATTTTCTCTTTGCGCCCTAAGAGAGAAACATCTGCACTATCTAGGATTGAACTCCCAACCTTCCGAGAGGAGGTGGGCATCTTTACCACTAGGCCACCACACACTCTCACACTGAGACTCCTAATATTTGCTTCTAATTTCAGCTATTCATCATAATTCCTGTAATATACATACTTCCTGTGTTTGAAAGTTTGAGATTGGCACTATTTCTGATCAAACCCAGTACAAAATAAACTGTTTCATTTATTCAGTTTGCTTTCTCTAACAACAATTGTCCACTTATCCAGGCACATTTGCTTCTGAATAGTCTTTCCCAAAGAGGGGGGGAGGGGATATACCTGCTTAAATGTGTTCAGCAACTCTTTCAATATGCAAACCATTTTATTTTCTTTTATTATTTTATATCGTATTTGGAAGCCTCAGTATTTTCCTGCAAGCGTATAATCAGAAGAAAAAAGAAAATGAAGCAAATGGGCTGCAGTCCAAATTGCATTTAAGAAGAAATAAATCCTATTTCATTGTTGATCTTTGCAGGTTCTGCTCATCAGGGCTTTTTTCCTTTTTCTTTCCTCTTTACAAAACTATAGATTTTGGATTATTTCAAGGCAAAATTCCAGGAGAAAATAAAACACTGCATCAGTGTTTCAACATGCAGAACAACTATGCTGATATCATATTAAACACAACCCTACCGGAAAAGAAGATAAAAATCCAGCCATTACTTTTCTTCTAGTGATTTTTCTATTTCTCTTATTTTAAAGGCAAATCACCCAAGATGAAATAAGATGAGTTTACAGGAAAGTCCAACCGTGATTTGGAAGGGGAGGGTGTAGAAAATTACGGTGGGTAATATCCAGCCCAGCTCCCAGACTCCATGCCAATCAATCCTTAGATAAGAACAAGCTTGCATATCTATCTCTACGTTCAGCTAACAAAAAAAAAAAATACAGCTTGATGTTTGTTCATTCAACATCAGCAAATATCAGAACTGTGAAGTGGCAAAAAGTCACAGAAGCAGGGAGAGGGAGAGAGACAAAAACAGGCAAGAATTTGCATTATCCGTATTTCTATCTGTATACATATCAAAAGGGTAGTTTTTGTTTGTTTGTTTTTATTCCATTTATATCCCGCCCTTCTCTGAAGACTCAGGGAGGCTTACAAGCTTAGCAGTAGCCTTCATTCTATGTATAGGCCTGCTTATTAGGGCTTTCGGGAGCCCCCAAGCGGCGTTATTACAAAGTCAGCTTATTGCCCCCAACAATCTGGGTCCTCATTTTACTTACCTCGGAAGGATGGAAGGCTGAGTCAACCTTGAGCCTGGTGGGACTCGAACCTGCACTAATTGCAGGCAGCTGGTGTTACTTAAGGGGGCATTAGCCCACTGCTCCACCAAGGCTCTTGCTCCACCAAGGCTCTTTTGTAGATAGCTCAAATGAATTTAAACTAAATATATTCCCTACCATTATTTCCATTGGGGAAAAAATCTACCTTTCCTGAAACCAGCCAACCCCTTTGGGACTATCGATGCCAAATACCCATAAAGCTGGATCCGATAGCTCTGGAAAGCTTTGTGATGAGATACAACTAAATAGCTAATGGGAATTCTCGCTTGTTCATATCTTTCCCTGCCCTTGCCTTGGCCTGTCTCTTCAGCCCTTTTCGCCAGTTAATCGTCTTGATCTTTGCTGATGTTAAATAAATAAACCTCAAACTCTGCTTTTTTTGCCAGTGGAACTGAGCGGTGTGTGAGCTCTGCTTTGATCTGAAAGTCAGGATCGACTAAGAGTCATCTGCTGGGTGCAAACAAAAGTGGAAATTGCTCACAGCGTGCATTCTGACCAACGTTTAGAATTGTTTTACCCACGATGACCACCCTTGCCCCTTTTGTGTGCGGTGTGTGTTTTGTTCGCTGGCCCTAGGCAACTGTTGAAAAGTGAGTTATGGATTTGGAGAAAGTCGCCAAGAAAATTCTATGCTTTTATCAATAGGCGAATACAAGATAGATAGATAGATAGATAGATAGATAGATAGATAGATAGATAGATAGATAGATAGATAGATAGATAGATA
>JAKJMR010001102.1:435154-455825 GCA_024449315.1 Daboia siamensis
GAAGAAGAAGAAGAAGAAGAAGAAGAGGAGGAGGAGGAGGAGGAGGAGGAGGAGGAGGAGGAGGAGGAGGAGGAGGAGGAGAAAGAGGAGGAGAAAGAGGAGGAGGAGGAGGAGGAGGAGGAAGGTTTGCTGAGGCAGCTAAAATCCCAGAGATGCTAACAGAAGCTTCAAAGGCTTCCAAAAGAAGGTGGAATGACCTTCTTGTAAGGTGGCACTTACATTGAACAAAGCACCAGCAGAGCCCTTATAAACAAACCAGGTGAGGGATGAAGGGATGATCTGGCTGTTGACAAGTATCCCAGGTGCTGGCAAACCAGACTGGCAGTCAGGGAGAAGTTGGAACATCTCAGAGCGCTATCAGGCATTCAGAAAAATATCTAAAATATTGACAGTTGGTACATTGGGGCTCAGGAACATGAGGTTGGCAGAAGAGACAGGGTGGCTTAAGGGCCCAGAACACCAATAATCCTGGACAGCAACAAGCGTTAATGGGTAGCTATTAAAGAACACTTAACTTAACTCCTGAATTCAGCAACCAAAAGAGATGTGGGTCAACTCTGGGTTGGGTGAGGCGAAGCGTGAAATAGAGTAGTTTTAGGACAAGTGAAGTTGGAGAAAGTACTTCAAGTAAGAATACAGACTGAATAAAGGCAAGTATAGAGAAAAATATAGAAATATATATATGTACAACAAGGTGTGTGTTACTCTATAATACGATTATATAGAGAAAGAGAAGGGGTGAGACCTTGAAAAGGAGAAAATAGGCTAGAGATATTGTATGTTATGAGATGGATAAAGAAGAACACAAGATGATAAGAGAAATAAAACTTAGACACAGAGAATCCTGCCATTATTTTAAGGAAACAAATATCCTTTTGTATTAAACTGTTTTGTAATAAACGCTCTTTCTCCTAACAGGAATTGACCCTGTATATCCTGCCTAGGTTTCTACCATTCCTGAATCTATGAGAAGCAATATAATGTAGTTCTGTACAAAGACACCGACATCAGGGTGGGCATTTCTACCCATGCAGCAGTTCTTCGTACTGACGCTTCAACTGGTGCTTAGTTGTCATATGTGTTGTCCTTGAGATGCTGTCACATGTGGGATTCCCATCAAGAAACAAAATAGTGACCAAACATATGGGAGTGACTTCAAGGTATCTTACGGAAAAGAATTTCATCAAATTATACAGGACCAAACTGGGATTCCTTTTTTTTTTTCCCCCTCTCTCCCTTTTGCTGATGATCCATCATGAACTCGGATTGAACTCTGTGCATAAATAAATGCTCTCCGGTGTGGTCTTTTCCTGGGGCGGCCTAATTCTTTTGTACAGTCTTCTTATCTGTAAAGTTCACTGACATCCTTCCTTCTCTTTCTAATGTTCAGACTTCAAGGGCCATTGCCTAATCTATATACACGAAGGAGATGACCCAGGGCTTGGAAACCCCAAGTGTGCAGATGTACCACACATTAATAAAAAGAAAAATCCGTAAAGAATGGGGAACCTTAGTCATATGCTGTGTTAAATGAAATCCAAACGGGAAGGAAAAATCAACAGGAATACTTTACCTGGAGCTTTCTGAGTGCTGAATCTACTTGTCTTTTAATATAGCAAATCAAGAGCTCCTATTTGTAATTTCCACTGCTCTTAAATGATCTTGAGATCATACTGTTACTTAAAGCTACAGGAACTGGAAATTAGATTGCTGAAGCATTTTGAGATTTACTTAAGGTAGCATTTTTCCTCCATGGACCGAGTAATCAATAAGCTTTAGGTGGTCCATCGAAAGAAGCTAATGATGTCGTCAGCACAGTGCTGGCTGGTTCACATGAGCATCAAATTTACAGCTTTTTCATCCAAACTCAGAATAGCAATCAGATGATGCAGTGCTTGGGATTTAAAGGCAAAACGATACGAACATGGTACTGTATCTAACTGCAACTCCTTAAAATAGCCATACTTTTTCTTATTTGGTTTAAGGAATGCATGCATCCACTCACACACAGTGTCTTGCCTTTGAATTCCAAGCACTGCACAATCCTACTTTTGGCTTTGACAATAATCACCCCAAAAGATGTTGCCTTAGGAAAGCCTGAGGAAGTTTTTAGGATCTAAACAGCCTTTACTACTGGCTACTGATACCACCACACCTATCTGCTCCTACGGCTTCCTTCACAATGTGCCAGAATCATGCACTGAAAGAAACCACAGAATAACAGAGGTTGAAGGGATCTTAGAGATCTTCTAGTCCAACCCCCTGCTCAAGTATGAGACCATTTCAGACAAATAGTTGTGCAATCTCTTTTTTTGATAGCCCTAGTACAGGGGTCTTCAAACTTGTCACGCAAGTCACGCTGGCTGAGGAATTCTGGGAGTTGAAGTCCACAAGTCATAAAAGGGCTGAGTTTGAAGACCCCTGCCCTAGTATGATGCTATGCTTATAAAACTTTATATGTTCTCCAAAATGTAGAGGCTTTCAAGCAAAGTTTAATTATTGATTCTTAAAGCTCTAAAAGAATTGGAGCTTTATATACATTACAACCTATCCTAGGAGATTAGTCTTCTTTTACTTTAAAATAGGATTCACAACTTTTTCTGGATGGTCCACTAGCAAGGGGCCTTAAAGGAAAAAGATACTAAATATAACACTCACTGTTCAGTGGGTTAGGACGCTGAGCTTGTCAATCAGAAGGTCGGCAGTTTGGTGGGTCGAATCCCGAGTGCCGTGTAACAGAGTGAGCGCCTGTTACTCATCCCAGCTACTGCCAACCTAGCAGTTCGAAACACATAAAAATGCAAGTAGAAAAATAGGGACCACTACGGTGGGAAGGTAACAGCGTTCCGTGCGCCATTGGTGTCTAGTCATGCCGGTCACATGACCACGGAGACATCCTCGGAGAAGTGCTGGCTCTTCGGCTTTGAAATGGAGATGAGCACCGGCCCCTAGAGTCGGAAACGACTAGCACGCATGTGCGGGGGAAACTTTACCTTTACCTGTTAAGTTACATACTCTTTCCCTTAAGAAGTTCAGACATCCAGAACAAAGAGAGGGTCTGATATGCTTGGTAAAGGTTCCCCCGCACATGTGTGCTAGTCGTTTCCGACTCTAGGGGCTGGTGCTCATCTCCGTTTCAAAGCCGAAGAGCCATTGCTTGTCTCCATGGTCATGTGGCTAGCATGACTAGACGCCAAAGGCGCACGGAACGCTGTTACCTTCCCACCGTAGTGGTCCCTATTTTTCTACTTGCATTTTTACGTGCTTTTGAACTGCTAGATTGGCAGAAGTTGGGACAAGTAACAGGTGCTCACTGTGTTATGCGGCACTCGGGATTCAACCCGCCAAACTGCCGACCTTCTGATCCACAAGCTCAGCGTCCTAACCCACTGAGCCACTGCGTCCATCTGATAGGCTTGACTTCTGAGTAATTATAAATATAGTAGGCCTGGTTTTCTCTTTCTCAATTTCTCTTTAAAAAAAAAAAAGAATATTCTCCCAATATTCTCAATTTATTTTGTTCTGCTATTGCTTTAGTATTTTTAGAAAGTGCTAACATTTTTAAATCATAAGTTGCCTTGGAGTCCAAGAGGCACATTAGAAAGAATAAATGAAGAACAAACGAAATTTAGCAGAGGGCAGATCAGTACGGGTTTAACAAGCCATGTTTTGGGCACCTCATTTGTTCTTCCTACGTTTTTAATTGCAAGCCCTTTACCATTTTTTTTTCTAGAAATTCAAAGAGCTGCAATTTCAGAGCCACTAGAAGTGGCAGGAGATAAAACAAATATGAAGAGGAAACCAATAAAACAGAGCCAGATCTATGAACCACTTGACCAAGTGAACTTATAACAAGAAATATTCCAGCCGTTCTTCCTTCATTGTGTCTTCCTGCTGAAATCATTTTACTTTCCCATTTTACTGGCACATAATTAATGGAATTACCAGGTAGAGGTCTCTGTAAATAAATCAGACCTGAGCTGAGGCTGTAAAAAGCTTTCTACTTGAGCTACAAAGGGCTATTCTAGGAGTGAAAGACACATTTTTCACTCCCAGTAAAATTCCCTGCAGATCTGTCAGTTCAGCGGCCCCCAACCTTTTGGGCACCAGGGACTAGTTCCATGGAAAAAGGTTTTTTCAGGGACCGGAGGGGTTGTGGTTTTCCATGCTGCCTGCATCCTGTGGGTGGGGCTTCGCTTGTTTGCGTGGACCGCAGACTGGTGCCGGTCCATGGATCGGCAGTTGGGGACCCCTGTGTTAGATGACTTTGCTCATGACATAAAACTAGCCCTGGGCAATCTGACATTTAGTGATACGTAGGGTCATACAGGAGGGACACGGTGGCTCAGTGGGTTAAGACGCTGAGCTTGTCGATCAGAAGGTCGGCAGTTTGGCGGGTCAAATCCCGAGTGCCGCATAGCAGAGTGAGCGCCTGTTACTCGTCCCAGCTTCTGCCAACCTAGCAGTTCGAAAGCACGTAAAAATGCAAGTAGAAAAATAGGGACCACTATGGTGGGAAGGTAACAGCGTTCCGTGTGCCTTTGGTGTCTAGTCATGCCGGCCATATAACCACGGAGAAGTCCTCGGACAAGCGCTGGCTCTTCGGCTTTGAAACGGAGATGAGCACCAACCCCTAGAGTCGGAAACGACTAGCACGCATGTGTGGGGGAACCTTTACCTTTACCTTTAGGGTCATACATTGCTCCTCCGAGGTAGACAAGGAACTATTATTTCTTTCTTGGTCATCATATGATGACTGGCATGGAATATGTTGTGAATAAGAGAGACATCTGGCTAGCCCAGTAACTTGTTCAGCCACCCGCTTGCTACTGTGAGAAACAGGCCTTTCAGAAAAGGGAAAACGATATATGCTCATGTTTAACGGGGCGTAGCTGTTTACGTTCAGATTCTGAAGTCCAGCCAACACTGCTGAAGTATGCTGATACCTGAAATGGTCCTTCACGTCTACCTGAAACATGGCTTGTTGGTCTGCCACAGTGCTTGGGAAGGATATTTGCTTCTAACAGCTGTATCACTCACCACCACCACTACAGCTAGGAAAAGCAGGTCTGTTGCATCAGATTCCACCCTGCTAAACAAATTGTGGTTCCATGTCCACATTCTTGAAACAAAATAAGAGACTTTCAGCAAACATTACCCCATCGCTTTTCAAAAGAGAGGTATTTGTTTACATCTCGGTTTAAGTCTGCTCCTTTGCTGTGTTAAGACACCAAGCCTTTTCCTACCCCAGAAGTTAGATTTTGATTGTGGCTCACATTTCTTCTTTAAAAAAGTCCTCACATTTAGAACCATTGCAGCATCTCCATGGTCACATGATCAAAATTGGGTTTGGGGTTCTTTGGTCCATGGAGAATTGCCACTTTGGGTCTTGGATGGGGTGGCTCTGCCCCAAACAGACCCAGTGTGTAATCTGGGGGAGGGGGGGTGTCTCCTGGGTTCGTGACCAGGAGAGCCTTTGAGCAACTGCAGGTCGTGCACCAGTTATGCCCTTTCTTGAACCAACAATCCCTACTCACAGTCACTCATGCCCTAGTCACCTCCCATCTTGACTATTGTAATGCTGCCCTTGAAAAGCATCCAGAAGCTCCAGCTGGTGCAAAATGCAGCAGCCCACATGGTTCTGTGCAGACCTAGGTGTGCACATGTGTTACCTCTCCTATGGGAGTGGCATTGACTGTCGATTTGCTTCCGGGTGCAATTCAAGGTGCTGGTTGTCACTTTTAAAGCCCTTCATGGCTTGGGACCAAGTTATCTGAGGGATTCTCTCTTGCCAGTCACATCCACCCCACCCACTAGAGAGCAGAGGCAAGGAATGTTGCGGGTCCCATCCCCTAAGGAGATACATCGGGTGGGAAGAAGGGGCTTTTCTGTGGTGGCTCCCTCCCCCTGGAACATCATCCCTCCAGAAATTAGACTGCCCCCCTACCCTGACACTCTTTTGTAAGGCCCTGAAGATGTGGTTCTGCCAGTGAGCCTGGGGAACCCAGAGCAGGATGGAGCCCATTAAATAACTGGTATGAATGTGCATACCAGAGCCTTGGTGGAGCAGTGGGCTAATGCCTCCTTAAGTAATTCCAGCTGCCTGCAGTTAGTGCAGGTTTGCATCCCACCAGGCTCAAGGTTGACTCAGCCTTCCATCCTTCCCAGGTAGGTAAAATGAGGACCCAGATTGTTGGGGGCAATAAGCTGACTTTGTAATAATGCCGCTTGGGGTGTGTGTGTGTGTGAAAGCCCTAATAAGCAGGCATATACATAGAATGAAGGCTATTGCTAAGCACATTGATTTGTGCTTTAAATTATAAGCCACCCTGAGTCTTTGGAGAAGGGCGGGATATAAATGGGATTTTAAAAAAAAATTGTCACCGGGCTGTGGGTTTTTTATTATTATTATTTCTTTTATATTGTGTTTTTATCTCCTATGAGCTGCCTTGAGTCGCCATGAGCAAGTGGGCGGCAATATAATTTTTAAATAAATAAACAAACAAAATAAAATAAAATTCAGGCACGTAGCAACTGCCAAACCGCCATTTGTGACCTTCCCAGTTGGTTTCCGACAGGTGAAGTCGATGGGGGAAACTGTGTCCAGTTAGTGACCTTAATAACTTAATTCACTTAATGACTGCAGTGATTTGTTTAACAACTGTGGCCAAAAAAAAAGGTTGTAAAACTGGGTGGGGCTCATGTAACAATCACCTTGCTTAGCAAGAGAAATTCTGGTTGGTCCCAACTTCTAATTCCCCTATTCCAAGGGGAATTTAGGGAGAGACTATAGCTCAGTGGCCAAAAACATGCAGCATTCTTGTGTTCGGTCCTCGTAAGGACAGGTTAGGAAAACTTGTACTTCTTAACTTTTATTTGAATTTGAATTATTTGTGTGCGCGCCCATGCGTGTGTTTTTACTTTCTACTGGCTATTAATTCCGTACCTTTCATTTTTGTTTGTATATTCTTGCCAACCCAACCACCATGGGTATTTTCGCAAGTAAGGCCAAGATATGCCTGTTTCAAATAAATAAACGATGGGTGTGGGACAAATACACTAACCCAGAAAGAAAATATTTGCCCATTGACAAGAAAGCGTCTTATGGATTCTACTTTGTTAACCGTTAAATAGAGAGGGTGGCTTGTCCTATTTCTCTTCCCTCAACATATATACACTTTATAATGACCCCGCCGTGTTCAGTTATGTGAGCAGCTACAGTTAGAAAGCTAACGACATGTCCAGACAAATGTTCAAACTTATATTTCTGTGTGACTGTAAAATTATTCGTTTTCAACCTTGAGTTTTAGCAAGGGCCACCCTCTGCGGTCATAAACCCTTCCTGAAAAGTTGCAGAAGATTAAAAGCTCTTAATGAGCTGTAAATATTAATCAAGTGGACCAGTAATCAGAAAATCTTTTTCTCTGTTTCTCTCTCTCTCTCTCTTTCTGGCAATCATATCAAATCACACCCTGCTTAAACAAACAGTAATCGGAAATGGTTCCCTGACTACATTCTTGAAACAAAATTGAAACTGTCAGATTGCTTTTCAAAAGAGGTAAATCCATTCATATCTCATTTTCAAACAGTTCTTTGTCTTGTAACGACTTTCCTGTATCAGGCATTAGATTTTATTTTGATTCTCACTCCAAATGTTTTTTGCAAACATTGACTAGATGTGTATATATCCACCCTGATTTAATTACAAATTTGCTTCCACTCTTGAAGGATAATTTTATATAAAGTAGAAGGCTTTATGTGTCTGCATGTGTATTTCAATTATAGAACTAAACAAAGATCTGCCAGAATTTGTGAAATAGCTGCAAATACGGGTAGTTCTCAACTTATGGCCACAATTGAGCCAAATATTTCTGTCGTTAAGCGAGACATTTGTTAGGTGAGTTTTATCCCATTTTACAACCTATCTTGCCAGAGTTGTTAAGAGAAGGACTACCGTTGCTAAATTAGAAACACGGTTGTTAAGTGAATCTGGTTTCCCCATTGACTTTGCTTGTCAGACGGTCACAAAAGGGGATCACATGACACCAGGACACTGCATCATAAATATGAGTCAGTCACCCAGCGTCTGAATTTTGATCACATGACTGTGGGGATGCTGTAACGGTTGGAAAGGTGAAAAACAGTCATAAATCACTTTTTTCAGTGCCGTTGTAACTTTGACCGGTCACAAAACAAATGGCTGTGTAAGTCAAGGATTACCTATATTTAGCTTTTAAGGGGATTTTAATTTCAACAATTATTGAAATTTAGAAAGCTTTTTTTCTTGTTCCAAGGTCCTAAAATGGAGCTTAGTCTTTCAGAGTCTGAGTATTCTCTGCTGAGATCCCACATAATCCTAGTTGAAAGATACCTGAAGCAGATCAGGGTTTAATAGATAAAAATGTATTGTCAAGGTAACACCTAGTTTGACCTGCTCAATAATAAACAATATTGGGACTTCCGGGTGGCAAGGCTCCGCTGCCGGCAGCCATTTAGGCTGTCAGCCCCGTCGCTCCATAGAACTGCCGAAAACAGCGCCGATCAGCTGTTTTGGCAGCTCGGAAGCCCGCTTCTCGGAAGAAGAGGAGGGGGTGAGCACTCAGGCAGGGGTAGAGCTCTCCCAGACCACCAGAGTTGAAACTCTGGTGGTTGAAGGATTGAGCCCCCCCAAAGCCTGAGTTTGCTCCGGACCTCAGGACGCCTCTGCTCCAGGGCTTTGGAGCAGAGCAGGGTGCAGCAACCATCCCTGCCAGCGAGAGTGAACTTTGGATTGCTTGGATGCAGGCAGAGCTGTACAAGAGAATCATGTCAGAGCAAGTATATGATCTTTAACTCAGTGGACTTTGTGGAGATTTTTAAAAAGTGAAAGTGCGCAACAGAATTGAGTGGGTGAAAATGGCTGCCAAATCATCTAAAGTTCCTAGAAGTGTGGGGGCTTCCCCAGTGCAGCAATCTTTGTTACAGGCTTTAATGCCCCCTCCCCCTGCACCTGCACCAGCTTTGACAGTAAAAGATTTGCAGGATGTTTTGCAAGAGGCTATGAAAAAGCAATCTCAACAATTAGTTGAACTTATGGATGAGAAGCTTACAGAACTTATGGATGAGAAGCTAACAGAAATGAGGACAGACATCTTACTTGCATTTCAAGGCATGGCCGTTTGTATTGAGCGCTTAGACGAGAGAGTAGAAGAACTTAGTCAAAATAACATCAGATTAGATGCTAAAATGACGGATGCTGAAACTGTGATGGATAAGATTGAAGATGATTTAACCATGGTCCAGTACCATGAGATGGAGTTTGCTGTGAGAATTAGGGGCTTAAAAGAGGATTCAAAGGAAAATTTGAAAAAAAAAGTAGTTTCAGAAGCCCTGGAAGGTGTTTTGGGCGTTCAGCAGAAGATATTATGGTGGATATAGACAAAATATTTCGTGTTAATTCATGGATTGCAAGACAAAGGAAATTACCTAGCGATGTGGTGGTTTATTTTACAAAGAGAGCAATTAGAAATGAGGTCATTCAAGCTTTTTATAATAGTAAATTTGTGATTGCAGAGCAAGAAGTTTTGATTTTAAAAGAGATCCCTCCAAAGATTTTAAGAAGAAGAACGGAGTTTGCTTTTTTGGCAGAAGAATTAAGACGACGGGATATTCAGTTCAGATGGGAGATTCCAGTGGGTATGGTGGTGATGTATGCAGGCACGAGACATCGTCTTCTTACAGTGTTACAGGCACGTGATTTCCATACCAATGTTTTAAAGGCAGTCCCCATACCACTTTTGGAATCCAAAAAAAAGAATCGTGAGGGAGAGCGTCAACCACAAAGTAAGAATGCACAAGGTGCTGAAGGAGTTACGCAGCTGAAAGATGGAGAATTTCAGAAAGTTACAGGAGTGGATCAAATTTCAGTATCATCGGGAGAGGTTAGAGACCAAAGAATGACACGTGCTGCTGCTAGACGAATGAGACAAGAGCAAGAGCAAGAACAGCAGAGAGTTATGATGGCACCTCAAAAACTTACTTATAGTGAAGCAGTGGGAGGAGCACGACCAAAGAGAGTGCAGGTGATTTTGGAAGAAGCGCTCCAAAAGCTTCAGGTCGCGAAAGATGGCGACAAAGCTCCTAACCTGGAATGTTAATGGTCTAAACTCAACACAGAAGAGAAAGAAAGTATTTCAATACTTAAAGCAATTTAAGAATGATGTTATTTGTCTACAAGAAACACATATTAGAGCCATGGATCAAAAGTATTAGTTAAACTCGAGGTTGGGTACACAGTTTATTGCTTCTGCAACTGATAAGAAAAATGGAGTGGTCATTTACGTTAAGAACACTTTGACAGCGACTTTAATTGAAGCAGATAAACAAGGAAGATATGTTATAATTGAACTGTTAATAGAAGGCAAGAAAATGCTTTTGGTTGGACTATATGCTCCTAATCAACAAGGAGATTTTTACAGTTTATTACACAGCAAGATTATCCAGTGGGATTATAAATCCTGTATTTTGATGGGAGACTGGAATGGCGTTTTGGATGTACAAATGGACAAGGGTTTTTTTTAAAAAAGTACCCCAAGTCATGCTAAACTGCCTAAATCTTTTTTTGAAATGAAGGATGACTTGGAATTGAGAGACGTTTGGAGAAAAAGGAATTTGCAAGAAAAAGACTTTACTTTTTTCTCCGACAGGCATCAATCTTTTTCTAGGATTGATTTTGTATTAATTACTAATGATTTTTTTCTAGGATTAAGAAGATCAAGATTTGCCCAAGAACTATATCTGATCATAGTCCAATATGGTTAGAGATAGACAAAGATAATAGGGATAGACGATCCTGGCACTTAAATGAAAATTTGTTTAGATACCAGGAAAATGTGGAAGAGTGTAAAAAACAGATGAAGGAATTTTTTAAAATTAATATGCATAAAGGTACTTCTATTGAGATGGTTTGGGATGCAAGTAAAGCTTATATGAGAGGTGTATTAATATATTTGAAGAATAAATATAGACGTAAATTGGAATTTAGGAGGAAAGAATTAGGGATGAAATTAAGGAAAAAGAAAAGCCTTTAATTTTGAATCCATCCGATGGGAAGATTAAAGAGGTAATTACTTTATTAAGGGGTCAGTTTGATAAGTTAATGGCAGATCAAGTGGCAACTAACTTATGGTATGTTAGACATAATACTTTTTGAAATGCTAATAAACCAGGTAGATGGTTAGCTTACTTGTTAAGGAAGAAGCAAAGGGCTTCTAATATAGATAGAATAGAACATAAGGGTAAAGTAGTGTACCAGCAGAGTCTTATTAAAAAGACTTTTGTTGATTTTTATTCTAAGTTGTATGCTAGAGATAAGATTAGAGATGTGGACATAGATAATTATTTGAAAAGAGCTAATATTCCTGTTCTTACGCAAGAACAAAAGGAAGGGATGAATCAATTGATAACTGATGAAGAAATTTTTCTAGCAAAGTGGGTAAAGCACCGGGTACTGATGGATTGACTGCTGTGTATTATAAAAATTTACAGTTAGAAATGGTCAAGCCTTTAAGGGAATTGTTTCAGACAATTCAAACGGGAGGAGGGGTACCTCGAGGATGTCACCCAAGCTAAAAATTATAGGCCAATATCACTTTTGAATACGGATTACAAGATATTTGCAAAAATTTTAGCTAATAGGTTAATTCATGGTGATCAAACTGGATTTATAAGTGGTAGACAAATGAAGAACAATGTGAGACATATTGTAGATTTATTGGAATTTTTGGAAAGAAACAATCAGATCCCTGCAGCGCTGATCTTTTTGGATGCTGAGAAAGCCTTTGATCAATTGGATTGGCAATTTTTGATGAGAGTATTAGAGAAAATGGAATTTGGGGATAAATTTTTACAACCAATTAGGGCAATATATCAAAAGCAAACAGCCCGTATAATAGTTAACAATAGCCTGACTGAATTATGTAATATTGAAAAAGGTACGAGGCAGGGGTGCCCGTTGTCACCTCTATTATTTGTTTTAACATTGGAAATATTACTGATTAAAATACGTGATTCAGATAAAATTAGGGGAATCCAAATAAGAGATCAGGATTATAGATTGAGGGCGTTTGCAGATGATCTGGTTGTTACAGTAACTCAGCCCGATTATTCAGTTGTAGAACTGATGGAGATAATAACGCAATATGGGAAAGTTTCTGGATTTAAGATCAATATACAAAAAACTAAAATATTGTCTAAAAATATGACAGTATCACAAAAGGCTGTTTTAGAAAAGCTAACAGGATTTGAAATAGTTAAAAGGATTAAATACTTGGGGATATATTTGTCAGCCTCAAATGTGAAGTTATATAAAAATAATTATGAAAAGTTATGGGGAAAAGTACAAAAAGAATTAGATAGCTGGGAAAAATTACAATTATCTTTATTGGGGAGAATCACAGCAGTGAAAATGAATGTTTTGCCAAAATTTTTATTTTTATTTCAAATGATACCTATACTTAAAAAGGATTTAAATTTGGAGGAATGGCAAAAAGGAGTTAATAAATTTGTATGGGCAGGGAAAAAGCCACGAGTTAAATTTAAGATAATGCAAGATACGCGTGAAAGAGGTGGTCTTAAAATGCCTAATCTCAAATTATATTATGAGGCTACTGCTTTGTCAGCGATAAGCGACTGGTTTAATCTAACACAAGCGAGATTATTAAATCTTGAGGGTTATGATTTGTTATTTTGATGGCATGCATATTTATTGTATGACAAGAAGGTGAATAATGTGTTTAAGATACATATCTTAAGATATGCTCTGTTGCGAGTCTGCAAAAAGTACAGACATAAGTTAAATTATAAGATACCAATTTGGGCAATACCTAAACATGCAATAGAAAATATAAATGTTGGATTTAAACATGATGTGACTACATATAAGGAAATTTTAAGTTTTGAGAGGAATGTATGGCAATTAAAGCCATATAATATTTTAAAAGAAGAAAAGATTGTACAAACCTAGTTTCATATGGGCAATTACAGGCTAGATGGAAAGAGGACCAGAAAACTGGTTTTTCAATGATTGATGAAAATGTGGTAAAGCAAATTAGAGATCAAGGTCAAACACATATAAAAAGGATATATATTGCATTGATAGAAATTGATTCAGAGACGGAACTTGTTAAAGACTGTATGATAAGGTGGGCTCAGAATTTTCAAGAAGTTATTACAATGGATACTTGGGAAAAGATCTGGGTTAGAAATGTAAAATTTACACAGGCCCAAAATTTAAGAGAGAATTTTT
This sequence comes from Daboia siamensis, assembly GCA_024449315.1. Lineage (NCBI taxonomy): Eukaryota > Metazoa > Chordata > Lepidosauria > Squamata > Viperidae > Daboia > Daboia siamensis. Next base: position 448,440 of record JAKJMR010001102.1, read on the forward strand.
ATAAAATGTTTTATAGGTGGCACCTAGATCCTAAAAAATTAGCAAGTATGTATCCGAACTGCCAGCCTAAATGTTGGAGGTGTGGTTGTGAGGATGCAACGTATTTTCATATATGGTGGACTTGTAAAAAGGTTAAAGCTTTTTGGATTAAAATTTGGTGGAACATGCAAAAAATATTCAAGAAAAGGTTAGTTTTCTCCGCAACTGTTTTTATTGGATATTATTACAGATACCACCGTTGTAGATACTAAGTTGATGTTGAATTTAATTACGGCAGCGAGACTTTTAATAATGCAATATTGGAAGAAGGAAGAACTGCCGACTATAGAAGAATGGACTTTAAAAGTTTCTAACTTGGCAGAAATGGCAAAGATCTCAGCGTATTTGAAAGATCAGTCGCAACAGACATCATTGTGGAGTGGAGGAGATGGATTGACTATATTCAAAAAAATATGGGACTAAGAAGTTTCATTTAGCATTTGAATAAGTAGCGGATATATATGATGTATAACTAGCTTGTAGTTATTTTACTGAGAGTTAAAGTGCGATAGAATTTAATATTTTATTGTTGTTTGCATATTTTAGATTATGTTTGTTTGTATTTCTATACCCTGTATTTAGAGCTGGGAAGTCGGAGAGCGGGGAGGGGAGGGGAGGGGTGGGGAGGGATAGAGAGAGGGGTGGGGGAGGGGGGGGGTTGTATTCAAAATGTATTGTAAAACTTTTCAATAAAAAAAAATAATAAACAATATTAACTGTTGATTTGTGCCTATCCAAGCTCATTGATCATGACTTGTCCTGTTCTCTTCTTTATATTATTCGCTTTTTTCCCCCTCGTCTCTTCTCAGTTGTTACACTATGCAGTTACAAGGAGATGCACACACACAGACACAACCATCTGCACACAAGGTGTTCTTAAGAACGACACTTCTGGAACCAGATGGAGGTGGGTGAAAAATGAATAAATAATGTAGCTTTCTCTGCCAAACTGTCACTTGTTCAAAAAACAGAAACTTTGAAGAGAGCAAGATTGAAATATACCGAAATAAATATATTCAGCGTCAAAACGGTTCCGGCAAATTATCCAATTCTAGATTTCTGTTCAGTCTTTTTGAAGAAGAAAATCTAAGGCAAGTGAGACTTCCTGAAGTCCCTTGCTGAGAGGTGTTTCTCCTAATCTGAAATGGCAGCTACAAAGCGAGTGCCAGCATTGCCATTTTGAATTACATTATTTATATGCATTTTGGGAAAAAGGGCAGCGGGAAAGATACTCTGAATATCCGCAGCTGCGGAAAACTTGTGAAATGGAAGCAACTCTTTACCAAAACCTGATTATACGTAGTCCTCGACTTATGACCGCAACCCAGCCCAAAATTTATGTTGCTAAGCAAGACAGTCATTAAGTGAGTTTGGCCCCATTTTATGACCTCTCTTGCCACAGTTGTTAAGTGAATAACTGTAGTTATTATTATTATTATTATTATTATTATTATTAATTTTATTTATATACCGCCCTTCTCCCGAAGGACTCAGGGCGGTGAACAGGGCAATACATGTTAAAAAACAATACTACAAAAATTAAAAGAGATTAAACAAGATGCCCCTAAAACAATAAAATAAGATAAAACCCACAATAAAAACCCTAACCCATCCCCCATCAGGCCAGGCCGGCTTGTTCAAATAAGTAGGTCTTCAGATCGCGTCGGAAGGAGCGGAGGTCAGGTGCCATCCGGAGCTCAACCGGCAACTGATTCCATAAAGCCGGTGCGCCCACAGAGAAGGCCCTCCCCCTGGGGGCCACCAGCCGACATTCCCTGACCGGCGGCACCCTGAGGAGGCCCTCTCTGTGGGAACGCACTGGGCGGAGGGATGTTGACGCCGGCAGCAGGTGATCCCCGAGGTACTCCGGACCCAAGCCATGTAGGGCCTTATAAACCATCGTCAGAACCTTGAATCGCACCCGGAAGACAGTTCTTAAGTTAGTAACACAGTTGTTAAGGGAATCTGGCTTCCCCCATTGATTTGCTTGTCAGAAGTCTGGAAAAGGTGATCACGTGATCCCGGGACATTACAACAGTCATAAAAATGAATCAATTGCCAAGCATCTGAAATTTGATCATGTGACCATGGGGATGCTGCAATAGTTATGTGAAAAATGGTCATAAGTCACTTTTTTCAGTGCCATTGTAACTTTGAACAGTCATTAAACAAATGTTGTAAGCCATGGACTATCTTATTTGTCTTCAGTTTTAACCTAAGAATTATAAACTATTCCAGCCTTCACTAACTAGGTTAATTCTGAATGAGATGTTAACTTCCCTGTTTTTGGTAGATATCATGGTACCTGCCACAAAGAACAGGGGGTCAAGCTATTCTCCAAAGCACCTGAGAGCAGGACAAGAAGCAATGGATGGAAACTAGTCAAGGAGAGAAGCAACCTAGAACTAAGGAGAAATTTCCTGACAGTTAGAACAATTAATCAGTGGAACAACCTGCCTCCAGAAGCGGTGAATGCTCCAACACTGGAAGTTTTTAAGAAGAGACTGGACAGCCATTTTTCTGAAATGGTATATGGCACGCATGTCAAACTCGCGATGTCACGTTACGCCACATGACGTATCACGACTTTTTCCCCATTGCCAGCAGTGGGTGCAGTTTCAGGACGACGCATCCAGCCCACAGGCCAGCAGTTTGACGTGCCTGGTATAGGGTTTCTTGCCTGAGCAGGGGGTTGGACTAGAAGACCTCCAAGGTACCTTCCAATTTTATTATTATTGTTGTTGTTATTATTATTATAACACTTTTATTCATATAACATTGACTGGCACTAATGGTTGACACGGGCTGCTGCCAGAATCCTAGGTATCAACCAGGTATCTCCTTAAAATGTAAGATGTTCTGAGTAGCACAATTTTTTGTAGCTTTGCTGTAGTTATTGTAGGAAGTTACAATTTCTTGATGTGCTTTGTAAAGTTTTCGGACATAGTTCCCAGTGCCCCAATGACAATGGGTATCACTGTTACACGTTTCATCCATAATCATGCAGTTTCGATGGCCAGGTCATGGTATTTCGTAATTTTTTCCAGTTTTTTTTCTTCAACTCTGGCATCTCTTGGTACAGCGATATCAATCAGCTGTACGCTTCGGTTTTCTACAACTGTGATATCTGGCGTGTTGTGTTCCAAATGGCAATCTGTCTGTATTCGGAAGTCCCACAAGATCTTCACCCTCTCATTCTGGACTTTTTCCACCCTATGTTCCCACGACTTTTTGGACACAGGCAAGTCGTATTTTTTACACAATGCCTAGTGGATTAGTTTAGCAACTCGGTCATGTCTAGCTTTATTATTATTATTAATTATTATTATTGTTGTTGTTTGTTTGTTTGTTTAATTTCTATACCGCCCTTCTCCCGAAGGACTCAGGGCAGTGTACAGGGCAATAAAATGCAATATACAAAAATTAAGATAAGAATTAAATAGAAAAGCCCAATTGCAATGAAAGTTAATTAAAATTACAATTAAATACTCCAAACCCATCAGACCAGGCTGGCTTGTTCAAATAGGTGAGTTTTCAAGTCACGGCGGAAGGAGCAAAGGTCAAGAGCCATCCGGAGCTCAACCAGTAATTGATTCCATAGGGCAGGCGTGCCCACAGAGAATGCCCTCCCTCTGGGGGCTGCCAGCCGACACTCTCTGACCGACGGCACCCTGAGGAGGCCCTCTCTGTGGGAGCGCACTGGATGAAGGGAAGTTGACGCCGGCAGCAGGTGCTCCCGTAAGTAATCCGGACCCATGCCATTTAGGGCTTTATAGGTCATCACCAGCACTTTGAATCTCACCCGGAGGGCAACTGGAAGCCAATGCAGGTCGCGGAGCAGAGGTGTTACATGGGAGTATCGGGAGACCCCCAACACAACTCGCGCAGCCGCATTCTGCACCAGTTGAAGCCTCCAAGTGGTTCTCAAGGGCAGCCCCAATATTATTATTACTATTACTATTATGTCCTACACCCACCTTGCCATGAATTGTGAATTGAGTATCATGGCCAAAGTGTATCATTGTTTGTTTATCATTGTAAACATTGTTTGTTCTGCCCTAAGGATCCGCATAGTCAAACGCTGGCTGGACATATGGGAAGCCAAGGTCCACACATCTGGCAGGCATAGTCTGGGTGGGATTTTGTTTACCAATATTTAAGACACTTTCACTAAAGTTTAAATTTTAAGGTTAATTGCAATTTACTGTAGGTATATAAAGATCTTTTTTTCAAAAAAAGCATGGCTTCATTTTCCAAAATCAAAGCTCTAGTGTTAGAACAGGGGTGTCAAACTCGCCACGTCACATGACGTGTCGCGACATATTGTGACTTTTTCCCCCTTGCTTGAGCTGGGGTGGGTGCGTTTGACACCCGTGTTAGAAGAACATGTCTCTAGTAAATGTTTGTCAACCTTGGCAACTTCAAGAGGCGTGGATTTCTAGAATTCACCCAGCCAATGTGTTGATTCCCTGTCTCTACCCATTCATTCATTTATTCATTCATTCACTCATTTATTCAAAGCCTGTGATTATTTATATCACATTCAGAAAAGTCCCATGAAAGTACATATAGGATGTCAGTTTTAAAACACCTCTATAAGTATGTCCAAATAATACACACACACACACACACACACACACACATACACACACACATGTATACACACGTTCTTAATAGGAGAAAAATGTAGGCAAATGATTATCATTCCTGAATCAAATGCAAAGCCAATTTGAGGGAAACCAATTATCTTTGCAGCATCATTTTTACATGTGGCTCCCAGAGGAAGGATTTGAATTAATAGATCATTTTCATTATGCAAATACTTTTCTCTCTTCTGCAAAATAGCAGGGTATCTAACATTTGGCCTGTCATGGAAGCCACATGCCCCTTCCACATCCCTTAAAGAGGCCTTTGCATTAATTCAACGTGAAAGGTCAGTTCTTCATAATTAATGATAGCCTGCTAAGATCTACTCTCAGCTGTGCCACTGAAGGTCTGGCCAGGACAGTTTCTGAAACTAAGATAACCAACTCTTTCCTGAAATGTCTGACAGTCTCTTGTCTGTCTCACATTTTAATTTCTGGAGTTATAGTTTGACTTAAGTGTTTCCAGATGTTATATCCTAATCCAGGAATTCTGGGAGTTGAAGTCTATGAGTCATAAAAGAACCGAGGTTGCCTACCCCTGTCCTAATCTGACATTAGTGTACGGCAATATTACCGCTGATCCCCACTTTTTATACTTTCAAGTTGAGCTCAACTTCTGATGATTACTGTATTTTTCTTGGCACCAGTATCGAAATGGCATGTCACTGCCTTCTTTAGAATTTTTCTTCTTCAGTTTCCCAATCTAAGGGACAGCTCTAACTCAAGTTCTCATGACCATTGGATTAGATTGGGGGTCTCCAAACTTTGACAACTTTAAGACTTGTGGCCTTCAACTCCCAGAATTCCTCAGCCAGTCCATGGTCTCCATAGTTGGCTGGGAGAAATCTGCCAGCTGAAGCCCACATCTCTTAAAATTGCCAAGGTTGAGAAACATTGATTAGAGATATGTTTCTGATGGCTGGCCGGGGAATTCTAGGAGTTGAAGTCCACAAGTCTTAAAGATGTCAGGTTTGGAGATCCCTGGATCTACTGAAGCCCCTTCCTTTAATTTTACCTCCACAATCTTGTGAAGTAGGTTAGGTCAAGCAGTTGTCTGACTCATTCACCCAGTATATTTTTCATAGTAGAAAGTAGACTTGAATACACTGTTCTATCTTCCTAGTCCAGCATCGTAACTACTCCACTGTTACCTTCCCACCAGAGTAGACCCTATTTTTCTACTTGCATTTTTACATGCTTTCAAGCTGCTAGGTTGGCAGAAGCTGGGACAAGTAACAGGAACTCACTCTGTTACGCGGCACTCGGGATTTGACCTGCCAAACTGCCGACCTTCTGATCGACAAGCTCAACGTCCTAACCCACTGAGCCACCGTGTTATTTATTTATTTATTGAAAGCTTACCAGATATATACTTTGAGGGAGATGACTTGCAGGATAGCAATTTTCAAGGGAAGTTGCCTTTCTGAATACAGACCATGTGACCAAGGAACTTATACAGAACAGTGTTCAGTTGTACAACAGCTCAGTTATCAAGAAATAATTTTGCTTTTGCTAATGAATCCAAGGTTGCTGTGAAAAGAACCCACCCGACATTTACTTTTAAAAATAACCATGCCATCCGTGATAAGTTGCATATCTTTAAATCAAAAAGCTCATTAAGTAACTTTAAACAACCTGGCCTACATTTCCCAGCACTTCTGCAATTGTTTTGTCATTTCTTTGGGGGGGGGGGCAACCTTGACTCTTTTATGACTCATGGACTTCAACTCCCAGAATTCCTGAGCCAGCCAAGCTGAGGGGGAAAGGGAGAGGTTTCCAAGCTGAGCCATGCTGGCTCAGGAATTCTGGGAGTTGAAATCCACGAATCATAAAAAAGCCAAGGTTGCCTACCCCTGCCGTAGGTTCATTTATTGCAGGATAGTGGCTTGATAAAGACTACTTCCATTTGATTCTATCCCATAGTTTTGGAGAGCTTAGGTTTCACTGCAGAGAAAAAGACTCCGAAGAGGTTTTCTGCAATCTGAATGTTCCCCTTAAATGTGCAGAAGGCTTCAATTCCCAAAATTTCCAATCCATGTTGGCCAAGGATTCTGGGAGTCATCATTTTTAACACATTTAGAAGCTAAATCATTCCAATCTGCCCTGTGAAATAATTAGCTCTCCCTCCATTTCAGCTTTGCTTTAAATGTACTTAAGAGATGTACATTGTATAATTGCTATTAGTAGAAGTAATTAATTGCATTTTCCTCATTAATCAAGCCCCTGTAACAACTTTTTCTTAATTGTTCTCTGAACTGTATCCAGCAGAAAGCAAGCAGTCTTGATCAGGAGCAACAATTTGTAAGCCTATGGGATATTTTCCGATCTCTGCCTAATTCAAGTCAGTAAATCTTGTTTTAGATGACAGTATAGTAATTGTGTGTATAGTAAACCACTGTAGTATAAGAAATAGTCAAGTGTTTTTTTGCGACAGGAGTGATTTTGAGTAGGAATCCTTAGTAACTTATCTTTGGGACAGCATTAAGTAGCAGCTTTAAGGGGATTTTTTTTAAGAAGGCAGATAATGCCAACTGCCAGAATAAATTATGGAGCTGCTATAAAATGAGGTACAGGAAGGAGATGACAACAAGGGTTTTAAATCACAATTTATGACACTTATATTACAACTGACTTAAGCTTGGAAAAATAGAGAGAACTTGAGTGGGAGACTACCACAGCATAGTTCAGGGGTAGGCAACCT
>JAKJMR010001102.1:477394-500929 GCA_024449315.1 Daboia siamensis
AGAGAGAGAGAGAGAGAGAGAGAGGGGGGGGGAGGTCTTGGCGTATTGGGGTCTTTTCCCGTGTAAGATTGAGGGTGTCTTGGTGACGTTTTGACGAGGTCCTACTCGTCATCTTCAGGCTGGTGGCTTCGTGCTTGTGCAAGCAAAGCGTGATTGGAGCTGCCGTCTCTCTGTAAATATTGGTGTGTGTGTGTGGGGTGCTGGCTTTGTGGGACCTCAACCCTGGCAACCTTTAAGACTCGTGGACTTCAACTCCCAGAATTTTTCATGGCTGGCTGAGGAATTCTGAGAGTTGGAAGTCCACATATCTTCAAGCTGCCAAGCTTGAGAAACACTGTGATAGATCATGGTCCAGATTTTGAGAATCCCTTCCTTTGCAGACTGCAGAAAATCTGAAAGCTCTGTCCATTTTGGATGTTAGTAATTTAGGTCTGTGAAACATTTTAGTCTGTCTTATCAATGACCACGTATTCCAGATAGTAGAAGGTTCATGTGTCAGACTCTCTTATAGTTTAGGACAGAGGTCCCCAACCTTTTGGACACCAGGGAGCGGTTTCGTGGAGAGAGTTTTTTCCCGCAGACTGGAGGGTGCGAGGTTTTGTGTGCTGCCTGCATCCTGCGGATGGGGCTTTGCTTGTTTGTGCAGACTGGTTGCTGGGATACTCGCCCAGTACCGGTCCAGAGACCGGGAGTTGGGGACCCCTGGTTTAGGACATACAAATATTCATAAGCCATTTCTTTTGAAAAGGAATGAACTTCCCCTAGAGTAAATTTATGACCTGAAAATCAGAATTGTTTACTTGTAGTCTTTCTGTTTTACCGTATTAAGACTCTTAGCTCTCTCCAGGTTTTACCCACTGCTCCAGGTAGCACTGAAGCTCTTGTAAAACTTTGTTTCTACACGTAAATCCTTGAGTTATGACAACAGCTTGGATCAGAATTTCCTTTGCTAAGCATGGTGGTTGTTAAGGGAAGCGCACCCAATTATATGACCTTTTTTTGTCACGGTTGTTAAGCAAATTACTGCAGTTAAGTGAATCACATGTTAAGTGAATCCAGCTCCCCCCATTGGCTTTGCTGGTCAGAAGCTGGGTGGGAAGATTGCAGTTGGTGATCACATGACTCTGGGACACTGTAACTATTGTAAATACATGGTGGTTGGTTGCCAGGCACCCAACTTTTGATCACATGACCATGGAGATGCTGTGATGGTTGTGTGAGGACTGGTCAGAAATCATAATTTTCTTCAGTGCCCTTGTAGATTCAGACTTGCAGAGCTTTGTACGATACAGGTAGTCCTCGACTTACAACAGTTCATTTAGTGACCGTTCAAAGCACTGGAAAAGATGACTTATAAACGTTTTTCACGTTTACAACCATTGCAGCATCCCTGATCAAAATTCAGAGGCTTGGCAATTGGCTCATATTTAGGACGGTTGCAGTGACCTGGGGTCATGTGATCAGCTTTTGCGATCTTCTGACAAACAAAATCAATGGGGAAGCCAGATTCGCTTAACAACTGTGTTGCTAACTTAACAACTGCAGTGATTCACTTAACAATCATGACAAGAACAGTCGTAAAATGGGGCAAAATTCACTTAACAAATGTTTCACTTCGCGACATAAATTTTGGGCTCAATTGTGGCTGTATGTCGAGGACTTTGAGCATGGGGCACCAAATGTAGACTGCGTAGAGTTCGTACGAGTAAAATTGCTTTATGGTTCCGGTCCTGCATATAATGGAAACAGAATCATTATATTACCGTGCATTTTTCTTCCACAGTATGTCAGAAACATCGATCAGGGAAGATAAGGTGATTGATGGTATTAAAGACAGCCAGAAAGATTAACAGACTCATATCATTTGTCTTCCACTGTTTTTCATCAGGCTAACTAAGGCTCTCTTAAGGGCCAAACCTTTAACTAGGGTCTATTGATATGGGTCAAAAATAGTCCTCCCTATCAAAATGGATATCCTCCTGGTTGAGGTGCAACCACCTTCTCAAATATTTTGCAAACATGGATGGAAACGTTTCCTTGTTCCAGATTAAAACTTGTAAGGAAGCATGCAGGAAGTCCCTAACATACAACAGCTTGTTTAGTGAACGTTCAAAGTTACAACGGCACTGAAAAATGTGACTTATGACCATTTTTCACAGTTCCGACCTTTGCAGCGTCCCCATCATCACGTGACCGAAATTCAGATGCTTGACAACTGATTCATATTTTTGACCGTTGCTGTGTCCCAAGGTCATGCGATCCCCTTTTGCGATCTTCTAAGCCAGATTCACTTAACAACTGAGTTACTGACTTATCAGCTGCAGTGCTTCACTTAACAGCTGTGGCAAGAAAGGTTGTAAAATGGGGCCAAACTCTCTTAACAAATGTTTGAAATTATGAGGTCAATTGTGATCGTAAGTTGAGGACTACCTATAATGCTGTTATTTCTTAAACACTGTCAGGCTTACTGGTAGTGGCATGGGTACAAAACAAGCTTTGTGCAAGAAATAGGAAATTGTTCTTTAAGAGATGGGTCCGTGCTTTGTCTGCCATTTCAATAAATGAGTGGCACGGTGGAAAATGCAAAAATACAGACCTTTTTGAAATCTGATAATTCCAAAGCATTTAAACACGGGCTAAAAAGACACTGTCATCTAATTTTCATGTCGAACTGCGCCAAGACATTTTAGTAGTAGCTGTCAAAAGAACCCTGTGGAGTGCACTAATGTTTTATGATACAGGACACGTACCTGCAGGATGCTCAAACTAGTAAAACATCTGCAATGGGGTACATGATTGAGTTTAACGCTGTAAAATAAATGATAGCCATGTTCCTTACATGTGGCTTCAGCTGAAATTTAAGGCACCTTTATTTAAGTTAAGAAATTTAAGTTAAATGTTTAACTTTTTTGAGGGTGGGGAAAGGAGGGATGGATAAATGCCAGTTTGAGTGAAGGAGAACCTAAGCACAAGCTGGTCAACAGGATTTCAAGTTTAAACAAACCTGCCTTTGCCTTTATTGATGCAATTATTATCCATTAGGTTTATACCTTGCATTTTATTCGAATCATGGTCTGTTAATGATGGTTCCGCTGATGGAAACATAAATAGTTAAAAAATAGTTGCAGTTTGAAAGCTTGCAAATGCAAGTAGATAAAACAGGTAACCTTTAGTTACAGTTGACCGTCAGCTGATTCAAGTGGAAAAGATTGAGCCAAAAAAAGGAAATCTAGACTCCTTTCCTAAAAGGAAAAGATTGAGCAATAACATACTCAAGGACGACCTATATCAGGAGTCCCCAACCCCCAGTCAGTAGACCGGAACCGGGCCGCAGCATGCTAGCAACCGGGCCACAGAAACAAGCAAAGCCCCATCAGCGGGATGCTGGCAGCACACAAAACCACGCCCCCTTCGGTCCACGGAAAATACCTCTCTCCACGTAACCGGTCCCTGTTGCCCAAAAGGTTGGGGACCTCTGACCTATAGGACCACAACTGAGTCCAAAATTTCTGTCGCTAAGCAAGACGGTTGTTTAAGTGAATTTTGCCCTGTTTTATCACCTTTCCCTACTGCCATTGTTAAATTAGTAACTTGATTCTTAAGTGAATCTGGCTTCCGCACTGACTTTGCTAGTCAGAAGGTCACAAAAGACGATCACGTGACCCTGAGACACTACAACCACCGCAAAAATACATGTCATAAAAATACATGTCAAAAATACAAGCATCTGAATTTTGATCATGGGGCCGGGGGGGGGGAATGTTGCAGTGGTTGTAAGTATGGAAAACAGTCATAAGTCATTTTTTCTTTCAGTGCTGTTGTAATTTTGAACAACAATTAAGGAAATTGTTGTAAGTTGAAGATTACCTGGACGTGGTATCCCCAAGGTATACCCCTGCCAGGTAGCTAAAAAGTGTGACAGAAGATACTGAAAGCTACCCAATGGTTTAAACTTAAGAATTTTCATGAAGTCCCAGGTGGATTTGCAGTAAAGAGATAGGATGGATTGGATGAAAGGATTGATTAATCTGCTAAGAGAATCAGGAAAAGTAGTTAATTTAAATCCTTGAAAGGAAAGTCATCTGCCATTTTTGCTGCTAAGCCAGCTGTGCTCCTAGAATACCTGTGAGAGACTATCATGATGTAACATTCTCCTCAGGGCATTTGGAGAAATAGTGAAGCTTGGTGTGTATAAATGTGTTTTAAGATTTAATAAAGGGAGAAAAAAAAATCGTGGCCTGTATTTTTACCCTCTGCTATTTACAAAGCAGCACAAGCTTCAGCCTTATCCCCCACCAAAATTTATCTTACTTTCATGGTTTTTCTTCCACATGCACTAAAAATAGCATTAAAACTTCCCCAAATCTCTGGATGTTTTTTTTTCCCAGCAGACCGGATTTCTACAAATTCTAGGGTTGGCTTGATCTGATCTTGCTTAAAATAATGCTGGTTTTGGCTGCAGTTTCTGATAGAAATAACCCATAATTGGAAATGTGCTTTGGATAATGAATTAGATGGTGATGGTTTATTGTATTACAAAAATTCTCAGTATTTATTTAAATGAACTGTACTTGGCCTTCAACATAAGCCATTCAGGATTGGTGTTGTGCATAAATTGGTGGAGAGAGAATCCTGTATACCTAGAGGAAAGATTGAGTACAAAACGTAAGAGGAAATTGGGCAGCTGTACAAGTGCTCCTCAGCTTCCAACAGTTCATTTAGTGACTGTTCAAACTTACAGTGGCACTGAAAAAAGTGACTTATGACCGCTTTTCACACTTAACGACCTTTCCAGCATCCCCATGATCACGTGATCAAAATTTAGATCCAAGTACCAAATTTAATCCAAATACCCTGGATTAAAATCAGTAAAGAGACACAAGTGAAAAATGTGGATATTAATGTTCAGAATTCTTGCATTTGGGACAGCAACACCTGGATTAGAGGCCATCGTTCCACCTTGCAGAATTGTTGGGGGCATCAGACCTCCATCCAGCACATTTTGTGGGTGTTGTTCTCTGCAGGAGAAATGTTGCTTTAGGACAGGGGTCCCCAATTCCCGGACTGCGACCTCACAACTAGGCCTTGAGCCGTTCGAAACCGGGCTGCAGAAGTGGCGGGTGTTATGTGGACGCATTCCTTGCACGAGCAGCAGGCAAAGCATGTGGGCACACACACTCCATTTGTGGGAGCGGCGTGCAATAGCAATAGCACTTAGCAGTAGCACTTACTTATATACCGCTTCCCAGTCCTTTACAGCCCTCGCTAAGCAGTTTACAGAGTCAGCATATTATCCCCAACAATCATGGTCCTCATTGACCATGGAAGGATGGACAGCTGAGTCACCCTCGAGCTGCTTAAAGGAATCGAACTCCTGGCAATGCAAGCTTGCCTGCCGCTTGCATGGCACCATTCCCTCCCCACCATACACACACCGGTCTGCAAAGCCAGAAAAGTTGGGGAACTCTGCTTTACGAAGACCTTTGCTCTTTTGCCAGCAGTTATGTTGTGAAGTATGGCTGCATTAATATCTGAAAGCAACTTGAGTATTTCATTAAGCATGTTGGCTTCAGACTCGGCAGCTTGTATTATATCTCAAGGGATCCAGACTGCTGAATTACGTGAGGTATGATGAACTGGGTAATTAAAGAAGTATCCTGTGTGCCCGTGTGTTCCTTAGAGCAGCCTTTCTCAACGTCTTATATTCCCTGCCCCATCAATTATTCTTGTCAAATGGAGTGGGACCTCCCAAAGTCTCTTTTTGAAAGGACATTTATATATAGGGGAGATACTATTTTATTTTATTTTATTTTTATTTTATTGCATTGCATTGTATAGTATAGTTTAGTCCTTGATTTAACAACAGTTCATTTAGTGACATTTAAGTTACAAGTGAGTTATGTTAAAAGTGAGTTATGACCAGTTTTCACACTTGCGACCATTGCAGCATCCCCACGGTCGCGTGTTCAATACATTCAGACGCTTGGCAACTGGCATGCATTTGTGATGGTTGCAGTGTCCTGAGATCATGTGATAATCTTTCGCAATCTGGCAAGTAAAAAGTCAATGGGGAAAGCCAGATTCATTTAATAACGGTTTTACTAATTTAACAGCTGCAGCGATTCACTTAACAACTCTGGCAAGAAAGGTCGTAAAGTGGGGGGGAATCCACTTAACAACGGTCTCGTTTAGCAACAAAAACATTGGGCTCAATTGTGATCGTCAGTTGAGGACTACCTGCACTGGGATACTATTACTGTACTTATCGTTCACAGCAAGATTTAAAGTTTCAAGGGCTCAGAGTTTAAGGATTTCCTGCACATGGAGCTGTGCTTGTGCACTTGCCACTCATACTGCTCTTCCCTGCACTCGGCCAGGTTGCCAAGATGGAAAGGTTGCGGACTGCTGGCCTAGGGACCAGATCCATTAACACTGTTGTGAAGTGCTATTCCAGGTTGACCGGGTTTTAGAAAGCTTACTCTTAAAAACAAAAAAATGGAATTGCACCAGGTGTTTGGGATATCCGTTGTATATCAATACCGTACTTGTTTTTCTACAGGTGGTCCTTGACCTACGAATACAATTGATTTTTGTAAATTCTGATTTCAGTACGTTTCTGTGACTGAGACATTTGTTAAGTGACTTTCGCCTCGTTTTACAACTTCTCTTGCCCTAATTTGTTAAATGAATCGCTGCAGTTAACTTAGTAAGACGGTGGTTAAGTGAATCTGGCTTTTCCCATTGACTTTGCTTGTCAGAAAATTCCAGAAGGTGGTCACATCATCTCATTTATGACTGCAACCGTCGTAAATTTGAACCAGTTGCCAAGCATCTGGATTTGGATCACATGACTGTGGGGAGGCGGCAAAGGTCATAAGCGTGAAAAACGGTCATTTTTCAGTGCAGTTGTAACTTTGAATGGTCACTAAATGTACTGTTATAAATTGAGGACTACCTGTATTTTCACCAATAGGCTTTGGGGAAACATCAGATAATTGGGGCTGGAAAAATTCCATGGTTTTTTTTGTTTTTTTTTAAGATTCAAGGGTGAAGCCCAAGGCAGAAGAACAGATACTTTCTGATGCTTTTATGTCATTCCCCTCTCCCTTTTTTGGGTAGAGACTAAACTTCATTATGGCGAGTTAGTAGCTGCCTGGGTCTCCCCTGCATATGCCAAAAAAAAAAAAAAAAAGTGCCCATCCTTGTCTTGTCACATTAGGATTCTTTCTCTTCTATGTCAAGCTTTGGAAGAAATCCAAAATTCTCCAGCTTTACAGGGAGAGCAGAAAATAGAAATGTCAAATCGGGCAGTTGGCCAAGCAGAGTGCGGGTACGTGGATCCCACGAGACCGTGGCAAGCGAATGCAAAGCTGCAAGTCTCTAAATAGGACCGCTCTCATCTGCGTGATAGGCATGACTTTGGGTTACAAAATTATTTGATTTTAGCACAGTGGAACCAAATGAATACCATCTGCCTACCAGTATTCTGAGGTAGATCTACTTGTCACCAAAAAAAAAATAAAAAATAAAAAAAATCCTCTTCTAAATAATACCTTCACCTTGGCCTCAGTGTCTCCATTCATAAAAAAACTGTTAGAAACTTGGCCCTGTGACATATTCTAATATTTCATGCCTCACAAGTAGAATTGGATGGGGGGGGGGGAAGTGCCAGGCCTTATCCCAGGAATCAAAACACTGTGGCTACTGAAGCAATCTATGAAGGTGTCATGAAGGTTAATGGAAGCCAATCTTATTAACATAAGCCAAGCCTTTTGTCTCAGTGCCAAATCTACGTCTCCTGGTTGTCTTTCTCGCCCCCCCCCCCCCCCCCCCCCCCCCCGCTTTCTTAATAATCCAGTCTTTCTCCTCAACTGGAGGATGTCCTTTCCTTGGATGGACAGTTAATATTTTGCCCCTTTGCTATTTGGTTTGAATTTAAGTTCAGTCAGCAAAAATCGATTGACGGCAGATTTATGACAAAAGCAAAATCGTTCTTTACACGGCCTGCTATTAAACTGCTGTGAGATGTGATGGTGGCCACTACCTTGAGTTCATTCCAGATGTGATGAGTCAGTTTTTCTTGCTTCATTTGCATGTTGCCATAAAGCAAAGGATTGTGTGGAGTTTTCACACTGAAGGACGGGCATCGAATGAAGAGAGGCCATTTTGCCCGAGGTTCTTTCATTCTGTTGCTCTGCATCTAGCATGCTCACCTGTCCAGTTTATTTCCCAGGTAGGAATTGGATTCAGAACTTGATAGGTTGGTATATAAGTTTAATGAATAAATAAGGACCCCACAGTGAAAGAGGGTGGTAGGTTACAGTGAGGACAGATTAGTCCAATCACAATTCAGACTAGAATTTCTGTTGTAAAGCAAAATGGTCACTAAATGAGTCATGACTAAATTTAGGTCTTTTTGCCACAGTGGTTAAGCAAATCACTGCAGTTGTTAAATGAATCATATGGTTGTTAAGTGACACTGACTTCCCACCAGCTTCCGACAAGCAAAGTCAATGGGGGAAACAAGATTAGCTTAATGACTGTATTTTTCATTTAACTGCTGTGATTTGCTTAACCACCACTGGTGGTAAAATGGTAACAACTGCCTTGCTTAAGAACAGAAACTTTGGGCTCAGTTGCGGTCGCAAATCAGGGCTACCTGTACCGTGTTTATTGTACCCGAGTCTCTTGAGTTTATCTCATTTTAATACATTTCTGAATATCTAATTTAGGAACACTCAAGCTTTTGTCTGTATATGCGAATGGAAACTTCATTGCGTTTCTTTGCTTGTGTTTTGGGAGGTCTGGACCAAAACCGTAAGCAGGATGAGGACAGCTTAATTTGAAGTAATTGAAATAAAATTAAAGTAGCGATTGCAATACAAGTTGATTTCATGAGTTCTTTTGCACAGCTCTGGGTCTCTTTCTTGAGGGTTAATTTTTGTCCTTCCTTGTTTTGGTAGCCCAAAAATATCTTGCAAGAGAAGAGAATGGGAATATCGGTGTGTGTGTGTTCTTTTTCCCCCCAGAATTTACATGGTGACATTAGTGAAATATGAATCATCCTATCCGATTGATTTGAACAGTTGGGTGGTGCTTCAGACTTGATCTTCAAAAAGTATTTTGACGTGCAGAGGAATATAATAGCAACATCTGGTCTGCAACAACTTAAACAGCTGTTCTTTTTGCTGCATGCATTCTTAGGGAAATACACAGCTGCTTTAATGAGTTGAAAGACAGGTGCTGTGTTGATACCCCTTCACGCTATGAAGCATCTTTTACAGAGAGGAAACCATGTGTTGCACAGGCCTATTGATTTATGAAAATCTGGCCCTATGAGCACACACACATTATTCATTTCAAGATGTATTTGGGAGATTATTTTGAAATATTAATGCTAAAAATATGTCATAAAGCTTGCTAATATGTGCCTAGCGTAAACTGCTTAAAAACCTTTTCAGCCATTTTTGATCAGATATCCAACCCCACCCCCCACCCCTATTCTTTGTTTGCAAGATAATTTCAGTTACTGAAGGGGATGTGTTTGGATAGTAAAACTACACAGTTTAATTGTAACTCGAGGATCAAGGGAGAATTGAATTGCAAACAAGCTGATAAAAAAAAAAAATCTACTTGAGTGTTATTACAGGTTAAATATGATTTCTTTTGCCAAGCTGTTAATTAGCCTTCGGTACTTTTTTAAAAAATAAAATAAAATAAGTGCTTTTATATTAAGTTCTAAATTAACGTATCTTGTCTTCTAACTGCCCGAGCCCTTTGGAGCATAATGTGGATTAAATGTAGAACTGGAAGTGCATATAATGAGAAGATAAAAGCCAATTTTGCTGTGGAATATGATGGCTGTGCCACTGCAGTCTTTCAGTAAACATTACCTTGCTTTTTGCATGAATTATTAATAGTATGTTATGCTCAGGGTAAAACTTCAGTAATTAAAGCTGGGGATTTTGGATGCTGTTCAAAATGTCCATTGCCATCTTTGTCCCTCTCCTTTCTGGATTTGTTAGTCGCCCTTCTTCTTGATGTTAATTTTATTTTCACATGGTAAAATAGTGACAAATTAAAATTGCATAGACGGCTGCTGAAACCATTACGAACTATTTTAATAGAGTAGGTTGAACTTACGAGAACTGAGCCCAGAATTTCTGTCGCTGAACAAGACACTTAAGTGTGTGGTACCCCATTTTGCAACCTTTTTTTCCAGGTGGTTAAGCAAATCGCTGCAGCTTTTAAGTGAATCGTGTGGTCATTAAGCAAATCTGGGTCCCCTGGTGATTTTTCTTGGGAAGGTTACAAATGGTGATCACATGAGCCAGGGACAGCGCGACTTTTGGGGGCAGTTATAGCACATTGCTGACTCATACTTCAGAGGTAAGTCCACTAGGACAGGGGTCTCCAACCTTGGCAACTTTTAAGACTTGTGGACTTCAACTCCCAGAATTCCCCAGTGAGCATGGCTTGAAGTCCACAAGTCTTAATATGGCCAAGGTTGGAGATCCCTGCACCAGGTTACCTAGATCCCCTCATATTGCTGACTATGTTCAAGCTCATTGGTTTTCTAAAAGTTAATATTGGCGAAGAAGCATTGACTTTGGAGGATAAATTCCAGACTTCCAGATTGAACATACAAACTTAAGGGCACAGTTCCACAAGTGTTGAACAACTTCAGGACTTGAATTAACTTCAGTGAAAGGAATGAGTTGACCTTTCCCATTAAGACTTAAAAAAAAAAATCAAAGGTTTTGCTTGGGACTATTTTCTGGGTGGGTTTCGTGCTTTTTAGACAAATTTCCAGCACTGTCCTCATGGATAAGAAGTCCAGAAGCATTTATGAAAAGACTCAGTGGTCTCCTGCTATTTTTTTTCTGCTCTGACTTGGAAAAAGACTATACTTCTTCTGCTTCTATAAATCTTGGTTGATTTCCTAAGAAACTAGTTCCCACTGGTGAAAAGTACCACAATCTTATATAGATAGTCCTTGACTTACAACCACAACTGAGCCTAACATTTCTGTCGCTAAGCAAGAGATTTGTTGAGTTTTGCCCCATTTTCCCACCTTTCTACCCACATTCACTAAGTGAATCACTACAGTTATTAGTAACATGGTTAAGTGGATTCCCCATTGACTTTGCTTGTCAGAAGGTTGCAAAAGGTGTGATCACCTGACCCATGGACACTGCAACAGTCAAATAGAAACTAGTTGCCAAATGTCTTGAGTTTTGATCACACGACCGTGGGGATGCTGTAACTTGTAAGTGTGAAAAAGGGTCATAATTCACTTTTTTCCAGTGCTTTTTTCAAACGGTTGCTAAATGAATGGTTGAAAGTCAAGGCCTACCTGTAGTGTTCAGTTCCTGAAATGTTGGTAGAATTTAATTATCCCGTATACAGAATTATTGCTGACATAAGGATAATAATAAATAATAAACCTTTATTGTCAAAGTACAACATGTGTACATTGAGATTAGCTGAGCCTCCCCCCATGCTCTCTCCCCCCCAACACACAGTGACAACAAACCCTCCATCCTACCACACCATATGAACCAACTACACCACACACCGGCCTCCCAAGTCAATTCTGCATAAGATTATGTCCCATTTAAAAGCCTAACAGCCCACGGATAAAAGCTATTTTTCAGCCTGTTGGTATGGCTGGCTATATTCCTGTATCTCCTACCGGATGGTAGGAGAGTAAAGAGATACCGTCCAGGGTGTGAGTCATCTCTGAGAATCTTCCTCACTCTTCCAAGGCAACGAGCCCTGGCGATGTCATCCAGTGGTGTCAGGGAACAGCCTACAATGTCTTGTGCTGTGCTCACTACCCTCTGTAATACTTTCCTGTCCGTGGCTGTCAGACCAGCATACCAAACCACAATACCATACGAGAGAACGCTCTATAGTAGACCGGTAAAAGAGGGATATTAGCTGTTGTTCTACCTTGTTCTTCCGCAAGACCCTAAGAAAGTGAAGCCTCTGTTGGGCCTTTCTAGCCACCTGGGTTGTGTTAACTTTCCAGGTCAGATTTTCACAGAGGTAGACTCCCAGAAATTTAAAGGAGGAAACTACACAGTTCTCTCCGATGTAAAGTGGGGCAGGTTCCTCCTTTTTTCTCCGGAAGTCTAACACCATCTCTTTTGTCTTGCCGATGTTTAGGTGCAAGTTGTTACTACACCATATGGATAGTTTTTGTACCTCCACCCTATATGCTGTCTCATCCCCACCTGTAATAAGACCCACCACAGTTGTATCATCTGCAAACTTGATTATCGCAGTGGATGGGTCAGATGATACACAATCATAAGTGTATAAAGAGTACAGGGCTCAGATGGCTGATAGGTGCTACTTGATGGTTGTGTTAACTCTTTTGAGAACAGTCACAGGTTCTTTTTAGTATACCCAGGTCAGTGGGCTCCAAAACCCAACACAACCACCGGGATCGTTAAGCAATACCCGCATGATCACTGAGAGGCTAGACCTTACTGCCCATTACTCCACTCTACCCCAGTTCAAATACTCAGATACTTTGGCTACCTAATGAGAAGGAAGGACTCACTGGAGAAGAGCCTAATGCTGGGAAAGATTGAGGGAAATAGAAGAAGGGGACGACAGAGAATGAGGTGGCTGGATGGAATCACTGAAGCAGTAGGCGTGAGCTTAAATGGACTCCAGAAGATGGTAGAGGACAGGAAAGCCTGGAGGAACGTTGTCCATAGGGTCACAATGGGTCGGACATGACTTCGCAGCTAACAACTACAACACCCCAGTTCTACTGTTGTTCCTAATACTGCTCCTCCATTGTCTGTGGAGATTCTCAGACATCCAGGTATGGTTGTCCCAACTATACTTGGATAACTGAGAATCTCCATAGATGTTTAGCTGTGCACTTTTCGAATAGTGAGGGAGTATGAACGGATTTCCAGAAAACATTGCAGACTGGAGGAACCATTTGCGCTTCAGTGTGAGATTCACACAACACCCTCGTCCCCAACAGCCTTGGTGCCTGTCCTCAACAGTGCAGGGACACAGGGCAGAAAACATCCTGCAGCCACGAAGGCTCCACACCCATTTCCACTACTCAGGTGACCCTGAAGACACAAGTAGTGGCTTCAGTGACGCTCTAAAAAATGCAAATGACCAGCCCGTCTGCAAGGAGTATAAATCCTTCCACTCCCCACCATCCAGTCAGAGCTGACGAAGCTTCTTGGATGAGAAGGGAAAGGTCTTCAAAGAAAAACAAGAAAGTCCAGTTGTCTCGTGAAAAAGCACCTTTGAGTGCTCCCTCCAGTTCTGTTCCTTGTGAGTCTCACTGCTGGAGAACAGTTTCTTTCCGTTAGCTTTAAGCTGCTTCAGGCTTTTATTTCCATAAAGAAACACAAGCCACTTTCGCTCTCACACCACTACCACCACACACCCAGCTGCCTCTCTGTTCAGCTTTTAGAGCCACTAATTGCTGGGCTGGCTAGGGAGAGGTCTTAAAGCAGGGGTGTCAAAGTGACGGCCCGCGAGCCGGATGCGTCACGCCAAAAACGCGCCCACCCATTGCTGGCAATGGGCAAAAAGTCGCGATATGTCGCGACGCGTCACGTGATGTCACGCGTTTGACATCCGTGTCTTAAAGGGTCAGCAGCCCAGGTTGCCGCCGTTTTGCAGATAGCAGACCATGATTTCCTTTGATGCTCCGTTGGCAAACAGACATTTCTTGGAACATCCTTTCATTGCCACACAAAAGTACCTATTTTTCCTAAATAGTTTGGTATCCACTTTGGTACCATCTGCATTGCATTGATTTCAGAAACACTATATTTTGCTCTCCATAGTTCCATACTTTTTGAAAACCGGTATTATAGTTTGCAAGGCGAGTGTCTTTTTATTTGATATGAGATTGCTCCTGTGTTAAATAAAACATTTCATCTATCTGAATTGCTGGTGAATGTGTTTTTCAAGTTCCCTTTCAAAGGAACTTCTGAGCGGAAAAATCGGAAAAATTGTTCATTATCTAATGGAAAAAAAACTGACACTGCTTTCAAGTTTATATCTCAAACGCTCCCATGGGGCATTGTTTCTTCTTCCTTTGTTGACACATCATGTTGGCAAATAAATGGAACAGCAGCAGTGTTTGTTCAAATATATAATATTTGCATTCCCAAACCTACAGTAAAGTTTAGCAGGTTAGACAGAAGATAGCAAAGGAGAAATGCAACGAAGTGATTGAATAAATGGAATTTGCCATTTGCTCATGAGCTGAAATTAAAACAACTGACAGTGGAAGAAGATACAGCTGTACACAAAACATTAATAGGGAACGCAAACAGCCTATATTCAAATGCTGCAGTTTTAACATTTAACATTTCTGAGAAGAAGTATGCAAATTCTGAAACAACATTTTGCTTTTTTTTTTTTTTCTGGCATTTGACATGTTGTGCATGTTTTTCCCCCAGTTATTTTAAGGAGAGAGCATCTATTTCTGATTATTGCTTCATGGAAACTGTTCAGACGATGCACGTAAAATGGTGTTTATAGAATCCTTGTGCAGTTTTAATTTTTATTTTAGGATGTATCAGAGAAGAGTATTTTAAGATTTAGCATACTGAAGGGACGCGGTGGCTCAGTGGGTTAGGACGCTGAGCTTGTCGATCAGAAGGTCGGCAGTTTGGTGGGTCGAATCCCGAGTGCCGCGTAGCAGAGTTAGCGCCTGTTACTCGTCCCAGCTTCTGCCAACCTAGCAGTTCGAAAGCACGTAAAAATGCAAGTAGAAAAATAGGGACCACTCCGGTGGGAAGGTAACAGCGTTCCGTGCGCCTTTGGCGTCTAGTCATGGTGGCCACATGACCACGGAGACGTCCTCGGACAAGCACTGGCTCTTCGGCTTTGAAACGGAGATGAGCACCGGCCCCTAGAGTTGGAAACGACTAGCACGCATGTGTGGGGGGAACCTTTACCTTTACCTAGGAAAGTTAACTTTCAGTGTTACCCAGTGTACTTTTGGATACAAAGCATGGTGCAAGGTTGATTGTATCCTGATACGTTCTGCAGTTGGGTTTGCTTATAGCACTGGCCATACTTCATATTTTTATCCGATGTCCACTTTAGTTAAATCTTGAGGAAATGTCCTCTCTTGTTACATTTTTATAGCTTATGTTATTTATTTATAGCTTATGTTGGAGTCCCCAACCCCCTGGTCTGCGGCCTGTTGGGAACTGGGCTGCACAAGTGGCAGGCCGGCGTGTGAAGTTTCTTGCCCTACCCACATTTCTGCGGCCCAATCCATTGACTTTTATGTGACCATTCCCTTGGCTTTTGTCTCTTTGCCCTGTCTCCCAAGGCCATTTCCTCATACGATTACAAGGGCTTCTCTTTTCTTTGCCATGTCTTTTTCTTTCTATGTTCTTTTTGGAAATATTTGTCTCCTTTCTCCAGAAATGCCTTGTCTTCCTTAATGAGTCTCAGTGTGGCCAGTGTGCCTCCAGACTTCCATGGCTTTCTCCTCCAGCAATGCAGTGGGTTTCTACTCAATGCAGGCGTAGTTAAAATCTTCCTCAGGCAGGAATGCAAGCGTAACACCTACCTTGTGAGTTTCCTTGTCCGTGTTCTCTGTGTTTCCTGGAGGTTATGCAAGGTAGGAAGGTAATAAGTTGGTTAGATTTGAGGTGTTTTTAAGTTCCCTGGGCACCTTGCTTGAGCTGATAAGCTGGAGTTCAACTTTCCTGTTGTTTGTTACTACTTTCTGCTCACTTCCCAGAGTACATGTATGGAAATTATCACAATAAATTCATTCTTGTTATTATTTTACAATAGTTTTGTGGCATTTTCGATGTCACTGGATTTATTTTCTTTTACAGGTAGTCCCCGACTTGACAACAGTTCATTTACTGACCACTCAAAAAGTTACAAGAGCACTGAAAAAAGTGATTTATGACCGTTTTTCAACATCCCCGTAGTCAAGTAATCAAAATTCAGAGGCTTGGCAACTGACTCATGCTTATGATAGTTGCATTGTCCTGGGGGTCATGTGACCACCTTTTGCGATCTGGCAAGCAAAGTCAGTGGGGAAGCCAGATTCACTTCACAACTGTGTTACTAAATTAACAACTGCAGTGATTCACTTAACAATTGTGGCAAGGAAGGTCGAATGGGCAAAAACTCAAAATATTTTACTTAGCAATGGAAAGGTTGGACTCAATTGTAGTTGTAAGTCGAAGACTTACCTGTATTTTTATAATTCTTTGGAGAGTTTCTATTTTCTTTAATATCTTGTGCATCCATGTTGTGATACATGACTTATTTCCCTAGCCCAGGGGTAGGCAACCTTGGCTGTTTTATGACTCGTGGACTTCAATTCCCAGAATTCCTGAGCACAGCTGGCGTAGGAATTCTGGGAATTGAAGTCCACGAGTCATAAAAGAGCCAAGGTTGCCTACCCCTGCCCTAGCCTCTCCTTATGCTTAAACTCATATTATCAGACCACTGGTGAATCTATTCCATTTATAAGAGCATTTTTTCATGCAATAGCAATATCTGTTTGTTTTTTTTCCCCACAATGTTCATTTTCTTTCCGATATGCTCTATTCATCAGTTGGCCTCTATATTAGCTGTGCTAGTTGGACGGTAGCTTGGTCAGAATGAATGAACCCTCTCAATGAAGTGTGTCTGTGGGTGTTTGATGAATTTGTTGCATAAATAATAACTCTGGCAGTTTTATCAGTTATGTCTGGCTGCGATCTTTTTGACTCTTGCAGCAAATTCTTCTATAACTTTCCTGGAAGACAAAGGGGTATTTGTGTGCTTTTAAAAATAGAAAGAATAGGGGGCTTGATCCAGCTTTTGCCTGGACCTGTATCGAGAGATGATTTTGAAACTGGAGATTTGGAGGTGATGACATTTGGAATCCTGTTGTTTATTTATTATGAAACTGCAAGGATCTTTTCAACCTAGTGGATTATTATTATTTTAGTTTCTTAGCTGCTCTGCTTGTGTGCTGGTAAGTTAGGCATCTTCTGCTTCCAGATGTGATTTCTACCACAAGAATACAGATAGTCCTTGACTTGCAACCATTTATTTAGTGACTGTTCAAGGTTACAGGTGGCCCTGAAAAAAGGGACTTAGGACCATTTTCCACACTTAACCACCATTGCAGCAGCATCCCCATGGTCACGTGTTCAAAATCAGAAACTTGGCAACTGGTGCGTATTTATGACGGTTGCAATGTGCCGGGGTCACGTGATCACGTCTTTTGACACCTTCTGATAAACAAGTCAGTGGGGAAGCCAAAGTCATTTGACAGCCATACAGTATAACTAACTTAACGACTGCAGTGACTCACTTAACAAGGGTGGCAAGAAAGGTTGTAAAATTGGGCAAGACTCATTTAGCAATTGTCTCGCTGAGCAACAGAAAATTTGGGGTCAATTGTCAGAAGCCAAGGATTACCTGCAGTGAAAGAGTCCTGCTGGATTAGGTCTATCCCAGGAGTAAGCAACCTTGGCGCTCTTATGAAGTCCACAAGTCATGAAAGAGCCAAGGTTGCCTACCCCTGGTCTATCCCTTCTAGTCAGCATTCTGACTTGGAAAAGCATCTAGGAAGGTCACAATCAGAAGATAAAGGTAGCCTTCCTCATGTTGCTTCATGCATCTAGAACAGAACAATCACTGGGGTGTGAACCCACACCGGTCCACAAAATGCCAGAAACCTGTCTGTGCAAACAAGCAGAAGCCCCATCCATGGGATGCAGAAAGCCTGCGAAACCACGCCTCCTCCGCAAAAAAAACCCTCTCTAGACGGAACCAGTCCTTGGTGCCCAAAAGGTTTGGAGCTGCTGATCTACAACATACCGGAAGATGGCCCGTGTGTGTGAAGGCAGCAGCAGGGATGAAACTAACAGCCATTGATAAGAGTTGTAAGAATTTGTCTGGTTGTTTTTTGAAACCGTCGAATGACCAGCATCACATCTTTTGATACGATGATCAACTAGGTGCGTGCGTGAATGTTTTTTTCCCCCCAATTAGTTTTAAAACTTCTAGTCGGCTTCATTAAATGGGATCTAATTTCACTAGGCGATGGAGAAAGACTGGTGCTTGCGCTTTCTTTACCGTGCATAATTTTATACACCTCAGTGGAAAAGGTCTTTTCCGTATGCTAAAAAGGACCAACAATCGCAACTTATTCTCAGAGGAAAGTGTATTAAACTTTGATATTGTTTGACAGATCTGGCTTCTTTCCCCCTAAGAACCTGGGATCAGGATCCTAGTTGAGTGTAGAATACGGGTTCATGATTTACAACCATTGGTTTAGTGAGCATTTAAGTTACAACGGCACTGAAAAAAGTGTCCTATCACTGTTTTTCCAGAGTCAATGACGCAGCATTCCCCACAGTCATGTGATCAAAATTTGGATGCTTGTCAACTGGCATGTATTGATGACAGTTGCAGTGTGCCAGGGAATGTGGTCACCTTTTGCATCCTTCTGACAAGCAGACTCAATGGGGAAACAGATTCACTTAACAACCATATTCTTAACTTAAGAACCGCAGTGATTCACTTAACAACCGTGACAAGAAAGATAAAATGGGGTAAAATTCAATTAACTGTCTTGCTTAGTAATGGAAATTTGGGGCTTAATTATAGTTGTAAGTTGAGGGGTACTTGCATATGTTACGATGAGCCGTGAGATTGTTTATTAGGAGCCTTATTTTATATATTGTTATTTTATGTTTTATATATTGTTAGCTGCTTTGAGTTTCTAGGTTGTGATGGATGGACATTGTAGAGTGTTTAATAAATACTTCTCATTTTGTTTAGAGTTGTGTCAGCTGTAATTGTTTTTGGAGAATGTTGGTTTGTTTTTCATATCTGATTTCACTATAATTAATGGAGGATTTGTTATTGGAGAATTATTTGTTCTCCCAGTGGATTGGGTGGAAAATGAGCATATTGGGGAAAGCCAAATCCACTTAACAACCACACAGTTTGCTTAATTCCTGCCCTGATTCATTTAACAACTGTGGCAAAAAAAACACTGTAAAATGGGGCAAAATACACTTAACAACTGCTTTGCTTGGCAGTGGAAATTTTAGGCACAATTGTGATCATAAGTTCCCGATTACCTTTACTATTTTTGCAAATATTCTGTTCCAGAAACTAGGCAGTTGTGATTGTTGGAAAGTCAAGAAAAAAAATCCAAGAAAAAGAACTTAGATTTAATCCCATGCCCCAAGGTTGAGATGGTTTCAGATTGGGCTTGGATCTCTGCAGATATGTTTGGATGAAGACCACAATTACACAAGTACCGAGATTACAAAAATGCATTTTAGAACTATCTTCAATCCTAACTCAAGATAATTTTTGTGGTACCTGGCCAGATAAATACTTAATTTGAGTGATAAATTGAAAATGGACCCAGTAGTTTCAGACCATTATTACCTAACTATTAGAACTTCATCATGCTGGCAGCTCTTGCTGGAAAACTCCAGATGAGTTATTTCGTTCTGCTTCCTTACCCGTGATTTAGCATGATGCCACTTTCTTTAATCTTGAAACTCTGCAGCTTCCTTGTTGTGTAGTTTACTCAGCCTGTCTTTCAAATCCTCCCTGTTGAACCTCCATATTGTTCTCTGCTTTGCCAACATGCTTGTGAGCTTAAACATGGATTTATCGGCTGTGTCACATTTTTATAATATTTGGAGGGTTGACCTAACAATTCTCCTGCTCCCCTTAATATTTGTGATTTCCAAGCATTTTGCTTTCCTGGTTAATGGGTGTCCAGGAGTTATGGAATGTGGCGTCATATAAATTATATGATAAGTAAATTAAATAAAATACTTCCTTGAATGTATAGATCAGTGTCACCTTGTCATAAACTCACTGGTGTCTTGTTCATTTTTTCTTCCTCTAGGTATTGTTCTTTCTTTTTTAAACTGATGTGATCAGGAAGTGGCTCTTTAAAATAATCATTTCCCCTAATATTTGAAAATAGCAGGTTTTACAGGTGTGCATTCTGCAACTGAAATCTCACATTGTGCCAAAACATAATGTGACTTGTTTGGTTTTGCCTTATTCTGTTACAAGAATCCAGCTGCTATGGTTTGATAATCATGATTTATGGCTTGGCATGGTGTGTGATTCTAAGCAGTAATTAGAATTTATTCAGTATACTATAATTATGCAAACCATGGTTTAGTGCAATATGCAAACCAATCTTTTGTTTCTTCAGTCTTGGCTAAGCATTGAAGTCATTATTTTTGCCTAATGAGTGGCTTCCAGAGTGATAAACTACAGTGATTAATTAATTAATTCAGGTGACTTTATGACACTTTATGTTTGTGTCTGACCTTGACTGGTGACTTCATTTAAAATTTTCATCTGATTTTGTATCTTAACTACATGTTGCTTGCTTTTAATTATTTTTAATGTTTTATATTGTTTGTGTGGTTGCTGCTTCTTTGGGTTTTATTTTTTTAGTATTTATATTTTAATTGTAAGCTGCACAGAGTCACGAATGTGAGATGGATGGCTATATAAATTGAATGAATGGGATTTGGGCAAGCAAGAATTTTTGTGTTTCTGTAGCCTGCCAAGTCCCATTGAAGAGACTTCTTTCCATTGATGATATAATTATTTATTTGCATTTATTTTATACATTCTATCTTAATTATTTTTATGCATAACTCAAGAATTACGGATAGTAATTAAATATTACTTTCAAGTATGTACAGGTCATTTTCCACCAAATTCATGATTAGCTTTGTATCCAGCTTGAAGTAAGCAGAATTTTAAGTCTTGACCAACTCTAATCAAAAGATATGTGATTCAGATCTTCTTCTCCAGGACTTCTCTTATTCATTGGGGCGATCTGAGGCAATATATCTGTAGTTTCTTTGGGCTTGTCTGTCAATAACTTGGCTTCTGTTGTTCTCTGTATTGCTCCAAAATTTATTTCCTAGTGTATTTAGAAGACTTTACCTTCATTATTAGCTTTGCAGATCCTCAAAAGAAGGGGTTTTCAAACTTGGCCCTTTTATGACTTGTGGACTTCAACTCCCAGAATTCCTCAGCCAGGCACGCTGAGGAATTTCTGCATATTTCTAAGCAGAAAAATTAACTTAATTATGACTTTTAAGCCCAATGTCACATATCTATGCTGGTTAATGAGATCAGTTCTGGGATTTCCATTTGCAACTTCTTGCCAGCTTTCCTATTGACTTTGCTGGTGGGAAGTAGCCAAAAAATGAGTAAATACTGCGATGGCTGAACCGGTTGCAAGTTCCATTTATTCAGTTCTATTGTAGGTTCGAACAGTGACTGAATAGGCAGTCGTTAAATGAGGGCCCACTTGTAAAAACTAGCTTATGACATCTTGAGTAGATCTGTCAAAAATAACGCATTCCTTTTGACCATAAATAATGCATGTGGATAATTATTAGCATCTTTGCTCAAAAAGCCTTAGGAAGATAATATCATTTGAGGTGTAGAGCTATACAGGAATATCTAATTCATATTATAGAAGGAATATGTGAAGATATAGGTAGTCCTCAACTAACCACAGTTTGTTTAGTTTGTTTCGTTCAACGTTACAGTGGCATGAAAAAAAAGTGACTTATAACCATTTTTCACACTTACAACTGTTGAAACGTTCCCGTGGTCATGCGATCAAAACTCAGATGTTTGGCAATTGACTCATCATATTTATGGCAGTGACAGTGTCCCGGGGGGGGCGGGGGTGTTCATGTGATCACCTTTTGCGACCTTTTGATAAGCAAAGTCGATGGGGAAGCCGGATTCACTTAACAGCCATGTTACTAACTTAACAAGCAAAGTGATTCATTTCACAAGCAAGATAGTAAAACGGGGCCAAATTTAACAACTGTCTCACTTAACTCTGGAAATTTTGGTCATCTGTGAAGGACTCCCTGTACATCCACATTTTGTAATTCCTCAACATAAAAAGAGAAGTAGAACTTTAGGAATATGCCAAGCAGTCGACTGTCTTCCTCCCCGCCCCCAAGATTTGCCAGAAAGTGGAATTATTCTCAGAAACTTCTTTACAGTAATTTCCAGTCTGTATGCAAAAAAAAATAAAAATAAAAATCAGTTAATGATTAATAACGGTTCCTAGAGTTCCAAGTATCCATTCCTGGAGATACCCCTGTCTCTGTTTGCGTCCTTTGCTCTCATCCATTCCTCTTGCTTTTTTTTCTCCCTGCATCATAAGCCACTTTTTTCAGTGGCATCGTAACTTGGAACAGTTACTAAATGAACTGTTGTAAGTTGTTATTGTCGAGGTGAGCGCTCTTCCTTACGAGCAAAATCCTTCCCAACGTTTCCTCCCCCTCTCCCTTCCTAGCCCCGATCTTTTTTTTTTTTTAATCTGCTCTCCAAATACAATTTTCTTACCGCTAATGCCTTTTTAGAAAAAGCAACTACTGGCACTCATCTATCATCTCGATGTCTGCCAGGAAGACGCTACAGCGAGTAGTGCAGAGCTGGTCTATTACTTCTGTCCCAGGCTGGGTGATTTGAATCCGTCTGGAAAAAAAGAGAAACCGGAACACAGGAGTTAATTGGGAACATCCTTCGATAAGCTCTTTGTGTGCCTTGTGTCGCTTTCCTGGTGTCTTCGGTGCAAGCTGGGATGCCTTTGATCAGTTTAAATGAGAATTCTGATGGGGGAGGACAGTATGCCGATAGGGAAGACAAATGTCGGTGGACATTCAGAAGCAATTTGGTTCTTCGTGGGTAAAAGCGCCTGGGATGATATTCATTGGCTTGGCTTTAATGGGGGGGGACAGAAGCGGGCAGCTATCTTAAGCGGTTGCTACTTATAAAGGCCTCTGAGCTGGGTGTCATTCCTAGGGAGAGATTATTTATCACTGTAGAGACCCAATCCATGGACTGCAAAAAAAATTCTTAAATTCAATTTTTGTTTTTTCCACTTAGAATAAGTCTGGGAAATCTCTTCATTTCTGGGAGGGGGGCTCTTACAGCTGAATGGATCAGAGGTTCAGACGTGTGTGTGTGTGGGCTGTCAGGCCCGTCCCAGCTTGGACATTCAGGGAAGAAAGACCCTCGACTCCATTTGTAGTGAAAGGTATGCTTTTACTGAAGGCAAGTGGTTACAGCGTAGTAAAGCCAGATCTGAGGATTTCCCACGTAACCTCGGTAATTTTCCCTTCTCCCAGGCCCTTCCTCCCTCGGTCACCTTGGTGGTGTCCGTTAAGGTTGAGATTAGAAGTTTTGGTAACAGTTCCACATTTTGGCGCCTCTTTGAATGGACGTTTCACATTCCATTCCGAGTGTCCTTGGATCTTTCAACCGTTGTCTCTGGATGGCAGCTCTGGTTGCTGTCATTCTCCCCTCCCTATTTTCCCATTTTCTCTCCCCACATTTTATGACAGGCTGCCAGCAAAGCAAAGCAAAGCAGGGCTGAAGCAGTTTGATGGCAGATCTGACAGTGTGCACAGCCCCTTTGTTGCACATCCTTTCTTTCTTTCTTTCTTTCTTTCTTTCTTTCTTTCTTTCTTTCTT
>JAKJMR010001102.1:500939-538822 GCA_024449315.1 Daboia siamensis
TTCTTTCTTTCTTTCTTTCTTTCTTTCTTTCTTTCTTTCTTTCTTTCCCATCTTTCTACCAAGCAGCTCTGGGCATCTTACAACACCATGAATAGCAAGATAAAACAATGACAGAATTAAAACCTTAACATTTCAGATGTAAAAGTTAAAACATTAAAATTAACATTAAAATGGATTTTTTAAAAAAACACCTCATCCAATGGGCAGAATGGGGTGAATGTGAGATCTTCTTCTAATCTACTAGCCTGAATTCCTTGGGATGGGATCCAGATGGCATGCCCCCTGTGCCTGAGCGAGTGGGCCGGACCAATCCCAATTGGGATGAGATGATAACTCGGGTAACCTGAGCCCATGCTGTCAATGGCTCAAAAGGTATAAAGACCTTGGACCTGGAAGCCAATCGGCAAGCAAGTGTAGTTCATAAAACTGGATCCCCCTTAGGAATGTTCGCCCTGCATTTTGTGCCAGCCATAGCTTCTAAATGCTTTTCAAGGGCAACCTCATCTAGAACACATTGCAGAAGTGAGCTTTCCTTTCTTTTCCTTTCAACTTTGCAAGCATCAAGGCCTTCGGATAATGATCTTCAGATAATGTTCTGAATAGGTTAATTTCAGATTGGTGACTCATGCCTGAAGTGAGAACTCTGGGTTGATTTGTTGCTTAGATGCCCATGGTATTCTAAGGAGTCTTCTCCAGACTCCAGAGTGTCAATACTCTTTCTTCTGTAGAACAGGGGTCCCCAACCCCTGATCCGTGGACCGGTACTGGGCCACAGCATGCTAGCAACCGGGCCGCACCAACAAGGAAAGCCCCATCCGTGGTATGCAGGCAGCACACAAAACCACGCACCCTCAGGTCCACTGAAAAACCTTTTTCCACAGAACTGGTCCCTGGTGCCCAAAAGGTTGGGGACCTCTGCTATAGAGTGCCACAGAGAATAGCATGTTTTTTTAGGTATGGACACTTGAACATGCATGGTACCTGAATATTGTTTCCAAAGCCTTTGGGGCAATATTCTCGTTCATTTATTTTTTGTGGTTGATTCTGAAAGATAGACGCCACCTAGCATTTTGATAATGCACTGTCACTTCGGTTGTTGTTATACAATACTGTATACTGTTGTTGCTCCGTCGCTAAATCATGTCTGACTCTTCACGATCTCATGGACCATAGCACGCCAGCGCCCCCCCGTCCTCCAATGTCTCCCAGAGTTTGCCCAAATTCATGTTCATTGTGTCGATGACACTATCTAACCATCACATCCTCTGCTGTCCCCTTCTCTTTTCCCTTCAAACTTTCCCAATATCAGGATCTTTCCCAATGAGTCCTCTCTTCTCATTGGGTGGCCAAAGTATTTGAGTATTAGGTTCAGAATCGGTCCTTCCAAAGAACAATCAGGATTGATTTCATTTGGGAACTGTATACCGAGCCATAGAGACAAAGTGGAACCATCACAAATAAACCCCAAGTTAAAACAAATTAAATGCATTAGTTGATAGACATTAAAGAAACTTGATTAAAGGATGTTATGTGGCTATAGTTGTGGTCAGGTCTTCTGTGTTGAAGGCATGCAGATTGACTTTCTTACATCTTTACTGTCCCTGATTCTAGATTTGGAATATAGTGTTCGGAAAAATGTACAATTCTGTTGGCCACACAGTCGACGATTAGATTGGAATAAGCGTGGATTTCTTAACATGGAATTTAGATGGTAACCATCATCATAATTGGACTCTGTTCTGAGCTCTTAAGATACTAAATCACTGATAATATGAAACAGTGCATTTCCATAATGAGATTCACCTCTGCTTTAGATCATAAGGCATATATATGGGATCTAACCATAAATATTACTACTGCAATAAATGGATACCTATAAAATTCAAGTAAAACTGCACTTAGTTTTAAAAGCCAGTGTCAGTGTATGATCTGAAGCAAGCCATGTAGATTTTATAAGAGAGTTTGTTTCTTTCTTTTTTTACAGGCACATATTTCTGGTAATTTACAATTGGTTTTTCGTGCCAGCTTTTGTGTGGTATGGATCTTTTATCCAGCCAACTAGAGGAAAACATTTGGCAACCATCAAGCGCCCTCTTCCAGCCCTGAACCTTAATTTGGAATCAATCTGACTCAAAACAATTTGATCTTCCTGGACCATCTTGAACTATGTTCCAAATATCATGCTCCTAATAACTATACAAGATGTATAATATGATTCCTTC
This sequence comes from Daboia siamensis, assembly GCA_024449315.1. Lineage (NCBI taxonomy): Eukaryota > Metazoa > Chordata > Lepidosauria > Squamata > Viperidae > Daboia > Daboia siamensis. Next base: position 503,162 of record JAKJMR010001102.1, read on the forward strand.
CCTAACAGTGGTATTTGAATGGGAAAGTTGACATGTACGTCACTCTACCCTTCTCTGTTCTGAAAGTCGGAACAGAACAGAATTACAGAGTTCAAAGGGACCTTGGAGGTCTTGTAGTCCAACCCCCAGTTCAAGCAGGAGACCCTATACCAGGGCTCTCCAAACCCTGGTTCATGGACTGGTACCGGTCCGTGGCCTGTTAGGAACTAAGCCGCAGAGCTGGAGGTGAGTGGAGGCGAGCAAGCTAAGCTTCATCTGTACTTGAAGCTAATCCCCAGTGCTTACATCACTTTCTCAGATCCACCTCAGATCATCAGGCATTAGATTCTCATAGAAATGCAAATTGTACTGTAAACTGCACACATGAGGGTTCTAGGTTGCACACTTCTCCTTCTCTTCCCCAGACCGTGGAAAAACTGTCTTCCAAGAAACTAGTCCCTGGTGCCAAAAAGGTTGGGGGCTACTGCCCTATGTCTTTGAAGACAAGTGATTGTTGAATCTCTTCTTAAAAACCTCCAGTGTTGGAGCATCCACAACTTCTGAAGGCAAGTCGTTCCACTGATTAATTGTTCTGTCAGGAAATTTCTCCTTATTTCCAGATTAGTCCTGTCCTTGATTCCATCCATTGCTTCTTGTCCTGCCTTCAGGTCCTTTGGAGAATAGGTTGACCCCCCCCACCCCCTTCTTTGTGGCAGCCCCTTAGATAGTGGAACATCACTAGCATGTCATCCCTAGTCCTTCTCTTCATTAAACTAGAGCAGGGATAGGCAACCTTGGCTCTTTTATGACTCGTGGACTTCAACTCCCAGGATTCCTGAGCCAGCCATGCTGAGGGGAAAGGGAGAGGTTTCCAAGCTGAGCCATGGTGGCTCAGGAATTCTGGGATTTGAAGTCCATGAGTCATAAAAGAGCCAAAGTTGCCTATCCCTGAACTAGACTATACCTGATGAGTCGTACATTGGCGGCCATGGTCTACTGGGAATGAACTTTGATGATCTCCCGAAGTCCTTGATGTTGACATGTTTCCCACGTTCCATGGGAAAAGGAAGTTGGAAAATCCTGTGGATATTAAAAGATCACTCTGAACCAATTCTGAATACAGAAGGATTTGAGTCTGAATTTGGAATGCAAAGCATTTACACCCTGGTTTCCAACTTGAAAGGCCGTCAGTTATTATACTCTTTGACGTGTAATTGAGAAAGACACATCATAAAAGGAGAGAGGAGGAGAAAAGGGTTAGACTATTCAAATACTGGTTCTTAATTTGACATGGATCTCATACCAAGCACTTGTAATGCAGAAATAACGCAGTGGCTCTAGCATTACAATGGTCTGTGTCTCAAACAATGGAACAGAAATGGCTAAATGAGAGAGAAGAGTCTGAATTTTCATTCCGGTCGTGGTGTCCCTGCTTCCTGTCATCTTCTGCCATAGCTTGATGGAATGACTTTTGAAGCAGCAAAGCCGTTGAAAGTAATTTCTCAGGAGAGTTGAGAAAATCCTTCATTCTTTTATTTCAGCCTGCAGATCTCAGATTATTATTTTTTTCCCTGAAATGCCACAGTCTTGGCTACCTCAACTTTGGAATGCGTTAAGTGATAGTTATGACCACTGTGTGCCAGGTCGTGCCTTGAGTAAATCATAAGAAATCTGGACTCGGAAACTTAGTTTTTAACTTAAAGGGGGGGAAAATGTGGAACGATCCATCTGGAAAAAGCTGGGATTTTATATTAAAGCTCTTAGTTTCTCTTTGTTTGAATAAGTTCTGGGGAGAACCCCTCCCTCAGGTGGCTGTACTTCTGGGGTTTAATGAAGAATGACAGTTGACAAAGAGTGGCAGTTTCCCCTCTATATTTAGGGTGATTGTAAGGACATCTGTCTGTGGAGTTTCTCAGTCATCCAGGTCATAGTTATCCCAAAGATGGTCTTACACGAGGCAACTGGACTTTCTTGTTTTTCTTTGAAGATGTTTCATATCTCATCCAAGAAGCTTCTTCAGCTCTGACTGGATGCTGGGGAATGGAGGGACATCTGCACAGGGGAACTACATAGGACAGACATGTCAAACTTGTGATGTCATGTGATGTCACGCAATGTATCGGGACTGTTTTGCCATTGCAGGCAATGGGGTGGGTGCGGCTTCCGCGTGACACGTCTGGCCCATGGGCCGGCAGTTTGACACCCCTGGTGAAGGACATGCATGTTTGAGAGGGAGCTTTAATTAAAGATATTCCTCAACTTACAGCCAATCACTTAGCAACTGGTTGAAATTACAGTGGACTGACTCTCCCCAAAGGTACTTTCAAACTAGTTCTTGGCAACTACATTCTGTAGTTGGCAACTACAGTTGCAGTATCCCTTGGTCACGGGTTCGTGATTTCCAATGTTTTTTCCAAAAACTGGTGTTTATTTCCTGTTCTCAGGAAAAATACCCATAGTGAACAATAGGTTCAGTTAACAACCATGACATTTGCTTAATGATTATGGATTTGCTTAACGACCATAGTAATTTGCTTAATGACCGCATAATGCCTCAATAGAGGTTATAATATCTGGTAGGTCACATAGGTGACCCGCTTTATAACTGCCCTGGCCATAATGAGCGGGGTCCATTATGGTCGCACGTTGAGGACTGCCTGTATGCAGTCACACTCACCTGTTTTGTTTTGCGCCCTTCCCAATTAACTCATAGAGAATGTCATGATTCCGACAGGTGAAATTCTTCAAAGAACTTCGAGGATGTTTTTGCTTTCACAGAGAGTCTACTATTGTGAGTTTTTGAGTGGTTTTGAATTCATTTTGTATGCCGCTTGCCTGCCTACCACGCTTTGCATCGATGGGCAATTTAAATCTCGCTAGTGCATTCTCAGTAACCTTCCAAGATAGATTAGTATCTCTTGTAATAAATGTTGAGATGGAAGAGTTGTTTGAGAAAAACGGGTTACATCTTAACGGTGCTGTAACTAAGAACGTGGCAGTTCATCTTTTCGCTTCCGAAGTGGGGAGACAAATTACATATCAGCCCAAGCAACAAGAGAAATAGTGTTAAGGTCATTGCATATATTATTTCCTGAGTATGAAACCAGCCCATTTCGTTGATAAATTGTTTGGGGAATGCCTTATGACTCGTGTCCTATCCTAACCGAATAAATCTAATTGATCAGCTGTAAAAAGGCAAAGAGAAAATATGGTGCATACCCTCTCTGTAGCAGGTTTGCCGCATTTATTCAACTTGGAAGTCCTATGTACTATTTTGGGGGTGGCCGATCTCAAAAGGACAAAATCCACTTTCTACTTTCAGTTTCTCCATTGGCTTCCACCTTTGTGCAGTGGCTTAACAGAATAACAGAGTTGGAAGGGACCTTGGAGGTCTTCTAGTCTAGGGGTCCCCAACCCCTGGTCTGTGGACCAATACTGGTCCGCACAAACAAAGAAAGCCCCATCTGCAGGATCCAGACAGCACACAAAACCACGCCCCTCCGATCTGTGGAAAAACCTCTCTCTATGTCACCGGTCCCTGGTGCCCAAAAGGTTGGGGACCTCTGCACGATGGAACATTTTTGCTGAAAAGCGGAAATAAATGTCAATTTTCAGCAAAATTTTCCTAAATTGCAGTTACGTGACCACAGGATGCTGCAAACAGCCATAAATGCGGACCAATTGCTTAGTACCTGAAATCCAGTATCATGACTGGGGGAGAGGTCCCTGTCAGAACTTCAGAACTGGGTCAAAAGTACCATTTCGTTGGTAACTTCAAATGGTGGCTAAGAAATCATGGTCATGTGACTGAAGTGTGGAAGTGGGATAGCAGCGGCAAAGGGTGGGACCATGCCAGATCCTGCCTTCCCCCGCTGCTGCCACCTCCCCCACTAGCGCGAGGATGGTCGGCACAGCTTCGCTTCTGGATCTGCTGCCTGATACCATCGGCCCCCGCACACAGAGGCCAGTGAGCGCATGGGGGCCAACAGTGTCCGTCAGCAGCCACAGCCTGCTGGCTGTCCTGCTTAATGGCGAACTGCAGTCACATTTGTTGCGACAGTCACAAGTGTGAAGACAGTCATAAAGGTTATTTTTTTTCCCAATGCTGTTTTAATTTCGAATGGTCACTAAATAGAGTTGTTAAGTGAGGGCTACCCGTACTTTTATTTTTCCAAAAACGAGGGGCTTTTTTTACAAAATAATTTTGATTGAAGCGATGTTTACCAAAAGCAATAGAATTATCAGAGAAGATGGGAGAGAAATTATAAATTGACAATGTCAACTGCGTATAAAGAAAATCTGTATAATATAATGTTTTATAGATGGCACTTGCCTCCAGAAAGATTAGCAAAAATGTTTAAATGTATCAGGTAAATGTTGGAGATGTAAACATAATTTAGGTAGGTATTATCATATCTGATGGACATGTGACTAAGTAAAGGCCTATTGGAAAAAAATACATGCTTGGCTAGAAAAAATATTAGGAGAACATGTAGTTATTTAATCCTGAATTTTTTTTATTAGGTATAGTACCAGGAAAGATTAATAAGCAAAATTTATATTTGGTTTTACATATTATAACTGCAGCAAGAATAAGTTATGTGCAATGCTGGAAGAATGAACGAATACCTTCAGAAGAAGAAGTAATAAAAAAAGATACTGGAAATGCGCGGAGATGGACCGATTAACTAAGAGGCTGAAAGATAAAGAAGAAACAGAATACTACCAAAGCTGGAATCTATTCTACAAATGGGTAGAAGAGAGAACCAAAGAGTAGGACTTGATTATGTTTTAGCGTTTTATGAACCCAGATCACACGCTGTTTGAAAAACTCACGTATGTAGAGGGGAAAAAAAAAAATAAAAAGATATATATATATATATTAAAAAAAGAATTATCAGAGAAGAAGCAAAGAAAAGTAAGAATAGTGAACAAGTAAGAAATAAAATCAGTTGTATTCCATAATAGTTTCTTTTGGTTTTTCACGTGCTAAATGTTGCTTCGAGAAGGGAGTGAAGCCATATATGGAAAAAGTATGTTTAAATATGTAGCTGGGTTTTCCTCCAGGGAATATGGGCAGTTTATTTCTTCTATTTGTGCATTCCTTTTCTTGAGAGATACTGCCATGTGTCACACAGCTGGCTATTTGTCATTGGGAGAGTAGGTTTATTCCTTCAGCCATTGTTGAAAAGCAAACTCAAGCAGTGGCATCTTCCAGTTATTTAGAAAGGGCTATAGGATCTTCTAGATATGCATCTGACTAGCCAGGATCCATCCATCCATGTCCAATTCAAGGACCAGTTCCATAAGATACACATAATGAAATATCTCATTCCAATTGTTAGTTAATGCAATGGTGTGTGAGGATGACCTTGGTAGACAGGAAGAAGAGACGCAATCTAGACAATGGTTTGATAAATGAAGAGTCTGAAGGAAGTGAAGTGGAAAAAGTATCTCAGATACTTCCTCGGTGTTCAGGAGAGTAAAAACAAAGGGAACTTTCAAACTTGCAAGGTTTTCTTAATGTAACTTAATGGTAGAATGGTGGAAAGCAAATAAGAAAGTCTTTACATTGGCTCTGAAAAAAGTGACTTATTGATCATTTTTCATACTTAAGACGTTTGCAGCATCCCCAAGGTCACATGATCAAAACTAGGACCTTTGGCAATTTGACTCATATTTATGATGGTTGCAGTGTCCCGGAGTCATGTGACCTTCTGACAAGCAAAGGTTGATGGAGAAGCCAGCTTCATTTTAAAAACCATGTTACTGACTTAACAACCTAACTGGCTTAGCAATATAAATTTTGGCCTCTATTGTGGTCCTTAGTTGAGAACCACCTGTATAGGAATGTAAAATAGCTGAGAAACTGCAACACAGATTTTGTTGGCTGCAGATTATGAGATTGGAAATTCTCAGTTCCATCAGATTTCAGTGAGAGGAAGGAAGGAAATTAGCTCGCTTTTCCGCTGAGATCGTTGGAATTGGAACAGATTGAATTGTCTCCCCCATCCAAGCAATTTCTCGAAATCTACTTTAATGCCACCCTCTGAGAGATTTTAAACACGTTGATTGGGCTCCTCCAGAATTCTTAGCTTGAAGAATAACATAGAATTAAAGTATTTGTGATGGCACTTGTGGGAATTTAACCATTGAGCAAAATTCATTCAGTGACTGGGGCCATCACTAAGCCCCTAATGGGGTTGATTTGAGGGTGGGGGGAGAGGGCATTGCATATTTTTGTAAAGAAAAAAAACCATTTTGTCAATCCTTTGGCTAACTGGACTGGCCTCTGCAGTTTTCTTGGCAAAGATTTTCAGAAGTGGTTTGCCATTGCCTCCTCCTTAGGACTGAGAAAGAGTGACTGGCTCAAAGTCACCCAGCTGGGTTTATGCCTAAAGCAGGACTCAAGCTTAACAGTCTCCCAGTTCTAGCTTGGTGCCTTAAGCACTACAGATACTCTGTTAGATTACAACGTTGACATACAACCACAACTGAGACCCGGGAAATTCATCATTATAAGTGGTATTGTTGTTAGGTGAGACATCACATGACTGCTGCCAGTTTTACAACCTTTTCGCTGTGGTCGCTAAGTGAATCGCTGAAGTTGTTAAGCGAGAGATGTGACCACGACTTGCAACTTTCCCCACTAAGCTTTCCCATTGCCTTTTCTTGTTGGACGCTGCGACTGTGATAGATGCATGGTGATTGCCAAGCACTTAGATCATCATTGTGTAATTGCAAGGATGCTACAATGGTCATAACTGCAAGGACTGTTTGTAAGTCACTTTTTCCAGTAAGGTCATAATTTTGAATTGTCGCTAAGCAAATGGTTGTAACTTAAGGGCTACCGGCACGGCACACTGATACTCTGATGTTAACCTCCGCTACTGAAGATGATCAAATTCTCACCAAGTAACGATAAAATGGACTTCCTCAATCCAAAATAGGAGATTGACATTCTCAACTTGTGGCTGCTTCAGCAGGAAGCTATGTGGCAATTCTACAACTCATAGACCAGTGGTCTCCAGTCTTTCCAGCTCGGCAGACCAGCAGAGACGGCGTAGCAGTGGGGGAGGAGAAGGGATAGTTTCATGAGTGTGCGCCACTTTCACAAATGCAGTTTCACTCAGGTGCGTGCTTGCCCACCACTTTGTGTGGCCTAGTTTGGAACGGGCTGCAGTCTAGCATTGGGCAGAGAGGTTGGGGACCTCTGTCAGAGGCCACAACACTTGTGGTTGAGGAAAATGTAGCTTGGAGCTGTCAAATATTCTGTCCATTTGCAATTTGGAATTATTTTGTCACGCGAATGAAGGCAAACGTACCTATCCCAGGATGTAATTTAACTGAATCAAAATAGAGCTGAATAGGCTCCATTACAATAGGCTCCATTACAGTCGTAGGTTGAGGGTGAACTATGTATTTTTGCAAGCAGTTGTAGTGCTTAAGTCACAGACATATCAAACTTGCGACATCACGTGATGTCGCGCAACCTATCTGAGCTTTTTCTCCATTGCCGGCAATGGGGTGGGCGCGGCTTTCACGTGACGTATCCGGCCCGTGGGCCAGCAGTTTGACACCACTGGCTTAAGAGAATCCCGAAGGATAAAACTACATGGAAGAAAGCAGGCTTATCAGTTTACATTTTTAAATAAATAACAGAACAGAATAACAGAATTGGAAGGGACCTTGGAGGTCTGTTAGTCCCTGGTCAAGAAGGAGACCCTGTACCACCTTTTAGAGACTGAGTGCCCAAACTGCAACCCAAAACCCACTTACGTATCGTCAGGTACCAGGTGGGCATGGCCCATTAGGTGGGTGTGGCTAATTGGGTGGGCATGGCCCACTGGGTAGGCATGGATACAGTGGTAATGGCAGAGTGGGTGGGACTAAAAAGTTCAATCAATCAATCCCAACTTTGTGAGATCATTTCTTTTCCTGTGAGAAGTTGAAATTGATTGATTGAACTTTTTTTTTTTTTGCACACGATGGAGGAGGCCCAAAGCAAAAAGGTTTTATAAAACCAGCTGAAGGCCTAGGACTGGGATGATGGCGTGTGTGCCCACAGAGCGGGCTTTGCGTGCCCCCTGTGGCATGCGTGCCATAGGTTCGCCACCACGGCCCTACCTTTTCAGACAAGTTGCAGGATCCAATCTGTGGCATTTATCGGGACAAGAGGTTTAGTCTTCCAAGTTTTCAGACATTCTGGTGAGAAGTTGCCTGACGATGGCTCCAACATGAGTCCAAAAGCTTGGCAGACTTAAAACCCCTAGTTCTGGTGACCAACCCAGATTGGATTCCATTCAGTAATCATTTGATGAAGCTGAAGTTTTGGACATTGGGGAAGTGATGTCACAATAGGGATGCTGACCACAAACCTATGTCCTACAATTCAGTTCTTTTTCTCTTGCTGTTCATCAGAACACACGTGGATGGATGGTAGCAGCAGCTTAGAGGAACTTAAAAAAGAGAGATGGTTCACAGCTGTCTGCTCAGTTTGAAGAAGAAACTGATGAATTTATTCATCTGTACTGAGATCAGAGATGTTTCATCTTGAACATCAAGACAATGCAATCGTCAAGCAGAGCCGCTTGGAAAAGACACGCAACAGACCTCATAAAAGCTTCAGCAAAGAATTGTGTTACTTTATCAGGTCACTTTTCTTTAAAAAAAAATAAAATCTCAGCTATCTACATGGCAAAGCTTTTTTACATTAGTATACGTTGATGTACCTAGTTTGAAATCACACATTTGGGAAGTACGTTGTATTGTTGAATTCTATTACTGCACCAAAATAGCTTCAGAACTGCCTCCTGCAATTGGACAAAGTGCTCCAGAAGGAACTGTTGGTTAATCCCCCCCCCTCTTTCTGTAGGTTACATAAGGAGCAGCAATATACAGATAGCCCTCAACTCACAGCAGATAACTTAGTGACCGTTCAAGGTTACAAGGCACTGGAAAAAGGGCCTTACAACCATTTTCCCACAGTTATGACCTTTGCAGCATCCTCATGATCATGTGATCAAAATGCAGATGCTTGGGAATTGACTTATATTTAAGACGGTCGCAGTATCCTGGGGTCATGTGACCACCTTTTGCAATCTTCTGACTAGCAAAGTCAATGGAGACTTAACAATCATGTTACTAACTTAAGTCCTGCCGTGATTCACTTAATGTATCAAGAAAGGTCGTAAAGTAAGGCAAAACTGACTTTACAAATGTCTCACTTAACAACCAAAACGTTGGGTCAATTGTGGTCGTACAGCCATTTTGTGAATATATTATTCCGCCTTATCCAAACATGAAGCATCTCTGCTGTGAACTGTTGAGTTTAGGCTGCCACAGCTGGGCTACAAATATATGGATGAGCAGTAGAGGCAGGACAGCCTCAATTTAATTACCAGTCTTATCAGGATCGCTGAATAATAAATTGATTTTTCATCCTGCTCTCCTATACAGGTAGTCCTCGGGTTATGACCACAGTTGAGCCCAAAATTCCATGTTACCAAGTGAAACATTTCTTAAGTGAGTTTTGCCCCTTTTTGCAACTTCCCTTGCCACAGTTGTTAAGTGAATCACTGCAGTTCTTAAGTTAGTAATACGATTATTAAGTGAATCTGGTTTCCCCATTGGCTTTACTTGTCAGAAGATCACAAAAGCGGATCACGTGACTCCAGGACACTGCATAAATACATGCCAGCCGCCAAGCGCCTGAATTTCGATCATGTGACCACAGGGATGCTGCAACGGTCATAAGTAAAAAAAAAAAAAGGTCAGCGGTCACTTTTTCCCAGTGCCCTTGTAACTTTGATCAGTTACTAAATGAACAGTTGTAAGTGGAGGACTACCTGTAGTTATAAGTAGCCCTTTCTTTTTTTTGCTGTTTCGAACATTGCAGGGAAGTGCAGGACAAAGCAATGAAGTGATTTTGTTTTGTTTTTAATTCTGAGGCTGTGAACGTGAATTTCTGAACAGGTAGTCCTCAACTTACAACCGTTTGCTTAGTGACTGTTCAAAGTGACAACAGCACTGAAAAAAGTGACTTGTGATCCTTTTTCAGACTTATGACTGTTGCAGCATTATCACGCTTGACAGCTGACTCACACTGATGACGGATGCCGTGTCTGTTCATGTGATCCCCTTTGGCAACCTTCTGACAAGCAAAGTCAAACCAGGTTCACTTTAACAGCCGGGTTACTAATTTAACAACTGGAGTGATTCACTTAAGAAATGTGGCAAGAAAAGTCGTAAAATACCGCAAAACCCACTTAACAAATTCCTCACTTAGCAATGTTGTGGTTGTAAGTTGAGGACTACTACTACTCTTGAATCTCTTCGCCAACTGACCAGTTTGGATCAGTTTTAAATCTCCATGGGGGAAAGTAAATTGAGTGAGTAGTGTAATTCCAATTTCTCCTTTTCTTATCCATGTATTTCCCAAAGTAGTTGTTGTAAAGAAATCCTGGAAACTACCCATTTGTCACTAAAAATAGTCTTTATGTTACCTAGGAGCATAATCTAGAAACTGATTGTACGGTCCATCTCCCTTTTTCATTACAGAATCCGTCTTTCTCTGAAGCAGGATCTAGTGAGAAAAAGAACAGTACTATGTTGTTTCTTCTGTACTTTTTGCATACAGTGGTCCTCGATTTAGCCACTGCCTCGTTTAGTGACTGTTTGAAGTTACAATAGTATTTCAAGAAAAAAACAACTTAGCAATGCCTTCGCATTTACATTTTTCTGCCCTTATTTTCACTTGCACATTTACCTCACACATAACCAAGATGTCCTCAAAGTGAGACAGCAAAACAGCCCCAGTATAGCTGAAGAAAGGCACAAGGAGCAAAGGAGAACTGAAATAAAATTGTAAGCACTGTTATGGTCACATTAATTTCACTTAGCGACTGCTTAGTTTAGCAACTGAGTTGACAGTCCGAATTACGATTGTGTTCTGTTCCAGCTTACGACCGGCCCTGTTTGTGTGTCAGGGACAACCCCTTTTTCCTTTTAACAATCAATGGGCTGGGAAAAAAACCAACTCAAATTTATTTACAGTTCCAAATAATAAAGTCTTTCAAACAAAAAAAGCAGCAGAATATTTTCTTCAACCAACAATACATGATTCAAAACATCCAACAAGAGTCAAACAGATTAACAAGAACAGACCAGGATTCTCTTTGAATGTCTCCGAACAGTTGCCTTCAGCAGCCAGCACCACCCACACCTTCCCCTTTTATTATCAGTCCCAAGGCGTGGCTTCTCAGTGCCTTCTCCTTTCATTGAGTTGCCTCATAGATTTTCTCTGCTCTGCTCTGCTGGATTGCCTTCTGCTTCTAGCATCTCTGAATAGATTCAGCTGTGACTCCTCTGAGTCCGACACCTCCTCCTCACACAGCTGAGCCTCATGAGGAACACGACTGGAGGGGCCAGGCTGAGAGTCCTGCAGTGCATCAGAGCCTTCCTCCAACCCTGAAGGCTCTCCAAACCCCTCCTCCTCATCCTCCTCCTCCTCCTCCTCCTCAGATTCCTCAAACTCAGCTGCTGGGAGTACAGGCTGACACTGAATCACAACAGACTGATGTACTTGGCTTCTTTTGACACTTTCTATGTCCTGAGTATGTCACCATACTTTATGTTTCTCCTAGTTCAGTGGTTCTCAACCTTTTTTTCACTGTGGACCCTCTTTAAATACCTTTTGTGGCCATGGACGCCCAAGACTTAACTCAAGATACACAAATCATAACATTTCTTCTAGCCTTCGTGGACCCCCAGCTTGAGAACACTGCCCTAGTCAATAAAATTTGGGCAACTCCCATTAGATGACGGATTTAGATTGCATTGACTAGAGTGAAACCATGTGGGCTAAAACTGGCTTTGGCTGCCTTATGGCAGGGTGGAAAACATATTTCTATTTGGATATTTATTATGTAAACTTAACTGTTTCAATCATAGCCGACTGGAAGCAAACGCTCCACTTTTGTAACTAAGGTTAAAAGAATGCACGTCAAGTATTAATAAAGATAAATAACATTATGTAAGCTTACAGACTGTTTCAATCATAGTCGACTTTAGAGACAGGCTCTTTACCTTTGTAACAAAAGTTAAAACAATGCACTTTAAATATTAATAATTATAATAACTGTAACGCAGTAAAACTCAATAGATGGCCAAAAACGTCAAATCCAGTCTAAACAACTGGCTGATATCACAACATTAACTCCCTTTTTATGACCTAATCCCTTAATTTGGGGTAGAGCCAGGCGATTGGATGGAGCTGAGCGTTTACTAGCTGGATGCCCTTCCTGACACCATGTGTTCGGAGCAGATGTTTTTTCTTTGTGTCCTAAGAGAGAAACATCTGCTGCTCCCTAGGATTGAAGTCTCAGTCTTCTGAGTGAGAGGCAAGAGTCTTCACCACTAGGCTACCACACTGCTAACTTTTCCAGAGGAGATCAGTAGGAGTACAGAAGGCCTGGTTTTCAGTTCTCCGGTTTTGGCATTTTCTCAGAGTAGGGACTTAAGGGAGACGTCTCTTCCCAATCATAGTGGATAGGTAAGGGGATAACCTACCCATTTGTCCAGTATCGGGCCATGTCGACAGCATTTTCTCTCGTCGACCAATTCCTGCTAACTCTTTAAGCTGAAGACAGCATATGAAATCATCCACGTTTCTTTCCTTCTTCCATGTAAGAAAGGTATCAAAAGATAGAGCGAATAGGGTTATAAACCTGATTAAACTATAAAGCATTTCTTTACTTAATGCCTTTAATTTCTTCAGCTTGATTTGTGTGTGTGTGTGTGTGTGTGTGTGTGTGTGTGTGTGTGTGTGTAATGTGCTTACCCCTAAAATGAAGCAGGCGATGGGTGTGTATGAATGAATAATAAAAGCAAAAACGTAAGGTCAGAATGCTTGCTTGAAGAAGAACTAATGGCAGATGGATAGAATATAGGGTTTCTAATGGAGGAAGGGAAAGCATTCAGTAGAATTGCATTTCCCAGCACTCTTGAGTCTGCTGTATGATTTTGATAGGATGTGTGATGAAACACCTCTGGTGTTCCAGATTTTTTTTTCCTGTTCAAATGCACTTTGCTTTAGTTCTCCTGTTCTTACTACAGAGAGCCGTTGATTTAAAATCAGTTGTAGGAAATGTCCAGGCTGAGCCCGAGGAAGGGGTCAAAGTGCATCATCAGTCTCAAGTCGTTTCATGCTCATAAAACAGGGGTCCCCAACCTGTGAGCCGTGGCCTCCTGGCCACCGGGCCGTGAAGCAGGCTGGCCAGTGCGCATGCGTGTGTGCGTGCACTCACCCCCACTTGCGCTAGTGCTGTCGCTATGTAAACGGCGCCACAAGGTGAAAATGGGGTGCCGTGCGGTGAAAACAGAGTGGTGCTAGTGCCCGCGTGGCAAGAACGGAGTGGTGCTAGTGAGTGTCATGCAATCCTGTTGTGCATGCTCGCGGGCCCATTTTTGTGCCCATGCGTGTAAAATGCTTCCCCTTCCCTTTCCCTCCAGTCCGCCAACTGAGAAAGATTGGAGACCTCTGCCACAAGACATCTAAATCCAGCTCATCTTGAATTCTGTTGATTCTTATCTACTGCCAATTTGCTTTGACCGTTAGTAGTTCAGATTCTTGTAGAGAGTATTAGCATGTAATAAATCTGTAGTTATTTGAACTGCCTTGGCTCCGTCTTTCTTGCACCTGATACCAGGTGCTTAATGACATTCAAAGTTACAATGGATTTGAAAAAAAAGTTACTTATGACCCATCCTCAAAGTTACGACTTGCTCCATTCTCATAGCCGCGTGATTGGATTTTGGGCTTTTGTCAACCAGCTTGCATTTGCAAGGGTTTGCACCATCCCACAGTCACCTGATTGCATTTTGTGTTGTCTTTTGCTTTTTTTGTGGCAAAAACTTCAAAAAATGTATAAGCTGGATTCCTACTTACAACCATGTGACTCGCTTAACGAAAGTCATAAAATGGTCATAAAATGAAGTCTAATCACTTGGTGACTCAATTTACAACTGCAATGACTTGACCAGAATTCTGGCTCAATTACAGTTTTTGGTTGAGGACTATCTGTAGTAATTTGCTGCTATTCACTGTACAAGCAACTGAAAAAGCAATTTGCTGAATAAAGTAAGATTGCATCAATTTGTCCCAGTTGGTGTAATGCCATTTTTGTTCAAGTGGAACAGCAGGTTGAGATCAATCTGAGTGGTATTGTATAGTTGAAATCCAGCAACGGTTTCACGATAGCAAAGGTATCAACTGAGTAGAAAGTCTGGGGAAATCGATGGTGGTCTAATTTCTGATGCTTCTCTGGAGGTCCCTGATTTGTTGCTGTGTATGTTTCTTGTGTTGGCTAACCAGGTTTCAATACCGCTAGCTTATCTGCAGGGCCTCTCTTAAAATGTTGCAGTCTGGAGGGTAAGGAAACTGAGTTCACAGAGACCTTGCAGGCTTCATAATTTAAAGGTGGGAAGTGCCAGGTTGAAATAATTAATAGAGGGATAGAATCCAGATCTGACTCATTTTTCTACAATTGTCGTTCCATTGTGTTCGTCCCAAAGCAAGGAATTCGCTTCTAATTGGGAAGTTGTATAATCTTATCTCAGAAGCCACTTGACTAAATGCCTGTGAAGATTAGCTATTTCAAATGTGAAGTGTGGTCTTGTTTGGGAGATGTCTTGGGAATCGTCTTGGGGGTAAGAGTTTTCAGGAAGAGAAGTGATACCTAAAGACATAACCAAGAGAGTTGGATCAATTGAGACACTGGTGAAGTGGGCACAGCACATTTTCTGCGTCGCATGAGAAAAGCACATCTTCCTTCCCCCGTCCTGACCACTTGCTACAGCGGGACGATCGCGAGCATCCTTTCATATTGCATTACTATCTGGTTTGGAAGCTTTACTGCTTCAGACAGGAAGGCAGTGCAGAATGGTGAGGATGGCAGAAAAGATAGTTGATAGTTTATTTCCTTCTATCCAGGACATGGCATATAAGCGATGCCTGAGCAGCGTCCGCAGGATTGTCTGGGATGCTACACATCCTCTTCACGACCTGTATTCCTTGTTAAGTTTTGGGAGGGGGCTTTGTGGTATCCGAAGCAGAACATCCAGATTCAGTCACAGTATTCTTCCATATAGCACGAACCTTGTGAACTCTCAAGTTTCCTCTTTCTGGTATGTATTCAAATGCACAGTGATTTATGTAGGTCTTGGCGTATTCGGGTCTTTTCCCGTGTAAGATTGACCCGAATACGTCAAGACCTACCTACCTACCTACCTACCTACGTACATACATGCATACATACATACATATATCCATTTGAATTACGTGTGTGTGTGGTATGTGTGTATTTGTGTGTGTGTAACCTGTGTATATATGTATGTATATAACACGTGTATATGTGTGTTATGTATGCACATGGATAAATATATACTTTTGAGAGCAGGCAACAAAATTACACCTTTAATGTGGGCCACTGTGCTCATAGTAAAAAAAATGACAATAAGGGTTATCTTATCTAAGTATGCAAACCTGTACCGGTCAGGAACTGGGCTGCAAAGCTGGAGGTGAGCGGCGGTTGCACAAAACTGCACATACGTGGGATCTAGGTTGCATGCTCCTCCCTCCCCTGCTCCATGGAAAAATTGTCTTCCATAAAACTCATCCCTTGTGCCCAAAAGATTGGGGACTGCTTAAGTGTGACTAGAATTAATGATATATGATACATTCTAAGATGAGAGGTGTGGTGGCTCAGTGGCTTAAAGACGCTGGAGATGGTCTCAATCTGGAAGTTTGAGCCCCAGCTCGGAGGGATGGGGTGAGCTCCCATCGCTTGCCTCAACTTCTGCCCACCTTGCAGTTTGAACGCTTATTGGTCGGTAAAGGTAAAGGTTCCCCCGCACATGCATGCTAGTCGTTTCCGACTCTAGGGGCCAGTGCTTATCTCCGTTTCAAAGCCGAAGAGCCAGCGCTTGTCCGAGGACGTCTCCGTGGTTATGTGGCCGGCATGACTAGACGCCAAAGGCGCACGGAACGCTGTTACCTTCCCACCGTAGTGGTCCCTATTTTGCGACTTGCATTTTTACGTGCTTTTGAGCTGCTAGGTTGGCAGAAGCTGTGACAAGTAATAGGCGGTCACTCTGTTACGCGGCACTCGGGATTCGACCCGCCAAACTGCTGACCATCTGATCGACAAGCTCAGCGTCCTAACCCACTGAGCCACAGCATCCCTTATTGGTCTATACGAGTAGATAAATAGGTACCACTTTGTGGGGGAGGTGAGCTGTGCAGGCAGTCAGATTCCCTCATGGCTCTGAATTATCTCAGTTGTGGCGCCCGCTTGCGAGGCAGCTCTGGGAAAGGAAGGCCTTGAGTGAGACTGCAGGAAGAGCTACTCATCTTTCTGTCTGGTGAGTAGCTAGAATTGCCCTCCTGGCGCACCTTGGGAAGTGTGCAAGAATTTCCTATAAGAGGGCTGGTAAGTTGGCAAGTCACACTACTACTCTGCAATAGCATTGTGGTCTCCTGGCTATTGTAACAATGCTATACACTAATAATAATATGATATACTGTATTCTAAGAGATACGGAGGAAGAAATTAGAAATGGTACAGTGATAAGCTTCCCAAAAGCCTTATGTGAGCTCTTGCATCCGCTGACACATTATTTCACACAAGCTGACAAACATTTGCATTTCCGATTTACAAGACCAGGTCCTGCAATCAAGCACGTGGCAAGTGCCATTGCTGGTTTTACCCACTGCTAATGGAATCCTGTAAAACGTGCCCAGGAGATTGAAAATATATTTTCAAGAGCAATGGTGTTAATTAAACAATAAATAATTTTTTAAAATATCCCATATAAGTATGTCCGCATGAACAAACAAAGGGAGAAAGAATATGCTATAAATATGTTGCATGATTCTTTCACTATCTTGATACGCTTAGAAAATAGATCATCACTGTACTTTGGCTGTCAGCTGTGTGGTTTTTTTTATAAATATTAAAGGGCTTGTTTGTGTTTATGATGTATTAAGCCAGAGAAAGTTTAGGCTGAAACAGATGATTGAGTGAGCAAAAATAAATATGTTGGTGATGTCTCATCTTGAATCTGTGATTTACAAAGCTCAATGGTAATGAAATCCATGGTGAAGGTGATAAATACAGATAGTCCTCAACTTTTTGACCAGACAAGCATTACAAGTAGTCCTCACTTGATAATGATCAGAATCAAAACCATAATTTCTGTTACTAACTGATGCAGTTAAAAAGCCTAACATATGCTGCTTAGTGACGGATATTCTGGCACTTACGGTTGCCATTATTAAGAAAATCATTGGGGGTCATTAAATGAGGATATAAATGTCCTGCTGGCTTCCCAATTGATTTTGCCTGTAAGGAAGTAAAGTTGCAAGTGGTAATCACACGACATCAGGATACTGCGACGTTATAATTGCGAGCCGAGCTCTGAGTCCTGGATGACAATCACGTGACTGCAGGGACGTTGTGATTGAAGCCCAAACGTACCAACCATGATATATTTGAACGGTTGTTGAACAAATGGTAGTTAAACGATGAACATCTATATTTTTTTTCCAGCAAGTAGGAAGGAAGGGAGGGAAAAAGGTGAGGTGGGATGAGATGAGGGAAGTGAAGTAAAAAGTGAAGTGAAGTGAAAAGTAAAATAAAGTTGGATATCAATCAGCATATAAATTTAATAAATTATTAATACAGAATGCAGAATAACAAGAGTTGGAAGGGACCTTGGAGGTCTTCTAGTCCAACCCCCTGCTCAAGCAGAAGACTTTATACCTATTATGGTTGTTTGCACAATCGGCCAGATGTTTAGTCTGGATGTTGCATTTTTACCTATCGAGTCTTTCCCAAGATCAGAAATAGACAAATGTTGTTGTTGTTACTATAAGGAAGGAAGTCATTGGGATAGTATCACAGTGCTATAACACTGCTTACGTCACTCTGACACACAACTGTCTCACTTTGGACACTATTAAATTGTGCACGGTACGATTTTTGTGGTAACAAAAATGATATGGAGTGCATAGTGACTTCATAACAGAAACCCATTTTTCATCTTGTGACCTAACATGAGCCTCAAGCGCATAGATTACGTGGCTTGTGTTGTGTCAATATTGCAAAGTGCTTTGCATCACTTTCCCCAGCAATTGTAAAAGCAGTCAACTAGTAGACTACAAAATTCATCAATTCTCCGAATGAATTTTGACACGACAGTTAGTTACTTTCCTGCCACAATAGCCTTAATCCAATGCTATCCAGACCCATGAAAAAAAAGGTAGATCAAAATCTGGCCGCTTCCTTCCTTTCTGTTGACACGTCCACATCATCTGATGGTCTCTTGCAGCATCCAAAATTTTCGAGTAGGATTTGAAATTCCCGACCGTTCAGAAACTGCCCATTCCTAGTACTTAGCAGGTAGTTAGCCCATTCAGTGATATTTTGTTTTTAATCGCTTCAAAGTTAAGTTGACTGGAAAGGTCATTAAATGCACATGGTTATTTTTAATATGAGGTCTTTTAATAGTTAAGAAGAGGTATCTTAAGCTGACTCCATAGATAAATAAAGGTGTTTTCTATAACTGATTGGGGTTGTGATGACTCAATGGATAAGAAGTTGAGCTTGTCAGCTGGAAGGCTGACAACCCGGGTTCAAGACCTGAGCGCTGTATGACAGGGTGAGCTCCCGTCTTTACCCCAGCTCCTGCCCCCTTAGCAATTCTAAGCATGAAAATGCGAGTAGATAAATGGGTACCACTTCAGTGGGAAGGTAACAAGCATTCCGTGTTATATCACATGCTCTGAACTGCGGTGTGATGTCATACTGGCCACATGACTGCAGAAAGGTCTTTGGAAACCACTGGTCCCTCAACTAAGAAGCGAGATGACCACCATTCCCCAGATGACCACCCCCACCCACCCCCAATGACGGGCATTGGGGGAGGGAAACCTTTATCTGTTTTCTAAGAGAGAGGTCATTGCAGGACAGGAATTCAATATCTAAAAATGAAAAACTCCTTCCTTCAAAGCAATTGCTTTGACCGTACGCAAATTTAAACAAATTCCATTAGGACATTTCATTTTAATGGTTTAGCTGACCAAGATTTGTTTAATTGAATAACTTTAATCAAACACATTTTCTTTTAATTGGGCAAAAGGGGTTTTGGATTTAGTGGGCCAGCGGCCAAACCCAATTGAGGAAGTTTTTAATGTGAGAATCAAATATGGGGAACATAAAACTTTGTGATGGGTAGTACAGTGTCAGCACTTATAGCTAGATTTTCTTTTGCTGATCATCAGTCCGTCATCTCCTCCCAAGGACCAAAACCCCCAAATGGTCAAACATCATGAATATATTTAAGTCAATTAAGAGCTGTGTGGTGTTTCTGAAACTACATTTTGTAAAACAATTCGTTTTGCAACCGTTTGAAGTTATAGTGGCACTGAAAAAGTGACTTATGACCGTTTTCCACACTTAACAACTGTTGCAGCATCCCCATGGTCATGTGATCAAAATTCAGACTGACTCATATTTATGACGGTTGCAATGTCCCGGGAACATGTGATCACCTTTTGCAACCTGACAAACAAAGTCAGTGGGGGATCCAGATTCATTTAATAACTGTGTTACTAATTTAACAGTTGGCAGTGATTCACTTAACAACTGTAGCAAGAATGGGGCAAAACGCACTTACCGAATGTCTAACTTAGCAACAGAAATTTGGGGATCAGTTGTGGTCATAAGTAATGGACTTTCTGGACATTTTTGAGATGACTGCTGGTAGACAAAGTAAAACATTCCTAAAACATGTCAACATAGAATTAGAAGGAAGTGAATGAATGTTCTGTGTGTCATGACAAAACAGGGCTGTATTTTTACTGGGAAAGAGATGAACAGATTAGGCAGGCTAACAATTTTCTCCCTTTTTTTGCTCAAGTTGCAATGATGGTATTAACTATAAAAATAATATCTCTTCCACTGCGGTCATTAAAATAATCAAAACGAAGCCTTGCATTTAATAATGGTGGCTAAGCCTTTCTCTAGGACCAGTGAGAAATAAATCAATGGTCATTTGGAGTGGAGACCTAATTTCTCTCTCTAAGCAAAAATCCAGATGAAAGTGAAATTCTTAAAAGCTTATGCAATCAAAGCACGGAGTTTGCCGTTGTGTTCTCTCTATTTCCTTGAGGAATACTTATTTACTGATTTATTTCTCATTTGTTTATCGAATTTGCAAAGCTGCCTGAATCCATGGCAACACTGGAAGGTACAGAGTATTAAAATCACTTTGAAACCAACATGTAGCATACCCTGCTTATGTCTTGTAGGATGTTGTATCTCATGCTTTGACCAGGATCTTCTGCAGAACCAGTGGGAATGTACTTAGTAAGCAAGCCAAGCACAGGATTATCCAACAATATGTTTGTCAACAGAGTTCACGATAAGGAAGGTGTTTAACACTCCAGCCCTTTCTGAGGAACTGCTAGAGGTGTCTAAGATTGCATGTCTAACAGTAGTAAAATAGGTACAGATGGTCCTCAACTTACGACCATAATTGAGCCAAAAATTTCTGTTGCTAAGCAAAAAAATTGTTAAGTGAATTTGCCCCATTTTACGACCTTTCTTGCCCCTGTTGTTAAGTGAGTCACTGCAGTTGTTAAGTTAATAACATGGTTGATAAGCGAATCTGATTTCCCCATTGACTTTGCTTCTAAGGAGGCTGCAGAAGGTGACCCCAGGACATTGCCACCGTTCTAAATATGAGAGGATGCCAAGCATGAAAAACAGACGTAAGTCACTTTTTCAGTGCAATGTAACTTTGAATGGTAAGTCGAGGACCACCTGTATGTTAATCCTCTAATGGTCTTAATATGCATACTTCATTGTACTCCTCTCTTGAAAGGGGACACCAGTTATAATCACTACATTGTCACCTTAGTCAGTGGCATTCTTTCCAAGAAAGTTTTAAAAAGATAGCTAGAAAAGAATAGCCCACCCATTTCAGAGGCAAAAGAAGGGACATCAATGAACATTTCCCTCTATTTCCATTTTAAGTGGAGCTTTGACTTAAAAGAAACCTCCATCTAATAGACTTTGAATGTATTGAACCAAGTGGGATAAGAATCAGAATCACGTGAATACTGCTTTACAATGCTTTGGCAAGACCACACTTGGAATATTGCATCCAGTTTTGGGCACCACGATATAAAAAAGATGTTGAGACTCTAGAAAGAGTGCAGAGAAGAGCAACAAAGATGATCAGGGGACTGGAAGCTAAAACATATGAAGAACATTTGCAGGAATTGGGCATGTCTAGTTTAATGAAGAGAAGGGACATGATAGCAGTGTTCCAGTATCTCAGGGGTTGCCACAAAGAAGAGGGAGTCAAGCTCTTCTCCAAAGCACCTGAAGGCAGGACAAGAAGCAACGGATGGAAACCAACCAAGGAGAGAAGCAACCTAGAACTAAGGAGAAATTTCCTGACAGAACAATCATTCGGTGGAACTATTTGTCTCCAGAAGTTGTGGGTGTTCCAACACTGCAGGTGTTTTAGGAGAGATTGGAGAACCATTTGTCTGAAGTGGTACAGGATTTTCTGCCTGAGCAGAGGGTGGACTAGATTCACTAGAAGATCTCCAAGGTCTCTTCCAACTCTGTTATTCTGTTACTCTGTTAAATTTCCATGCAGACATCCCCTCAGTTATTGGAAAGTTCCATTGCTTCCAAAGTAATCGTATTAATCTGGACAAGTCCATTCAATCTATATTGATTTACGGTATGATATGTCATCGCACAAGTGACACTAATTACATCCGTTATATCAGTTTACTTCATTTCCATAATGGCATCATGAGGCAAGTACTGCAAATTGAAGCGAAGGACACCGTTATGCAAATGACGTAAAATCACCCTAAACTATGTAACAATGTAATTTTCATTTTAACAGGTATTTGGAGCTAACACATCCAATACGATGTGTTCAATCAACTGTTCGTTGCACTTGGCAGATACTGTAGGACTTCTTCCTGTAAATGGAATCATGTAGTTGAAGAGTGTTCAAATGTAAAGCTTGTAAATGACTATGATCATATCTAGGTTTGACACCACTACATAGCATTGGCACACAGCAGTCAGATTCAGTATGCTTTATTTGCTTACTGATTCCTAGATTTGCATAATACTTGAATTATAAACTAATTCACCACAAGGAAAACCCAGATTAGAACTAAACATGAGAGAATGTGTGCATATAGCTGCTTTAGCCATCCTGGTGAAGCATGTGAGCTGTGGTGGCGCAATAGTTACAATGCAGTATTGCAGGCTAACTCTGCCGACTGCCAGCAGTTCGATCCTGACCGGCTCAAAGTTGACTCAGGCTTCCATCCTTCCGAGGTCTGTAAAATGAGGACCCAGATTATTGAGGGCAATGTGCTGACTCTGTAAACTGCTTAGAGGGGGCTGTAAAGCACCCTGAAGTGGTATATAAGTCTAAGTGCTATTGCTGTTGTTGTATTGCGTGACTACACAGCCATAATGTTTTCAGTATTTTTCCCTTTCCTGTTTCAGAATCTCTGTTTGTTGCACTGATGTTTGCATTGACATTAGTTTGTAGAGTTTTGTTTATTTTTATTTGCAGCCACTTGGTGGGTCTTCTGAGAAAATGTTGCAGCTTACTGTAGCAATAATATTTGAATATACGCCCAATGTGTTTGATTACCGGTTCTCAATCTACAAATATTTGTTTAGTGATTGACTTCAAAAAAGTGACTTACAGTGGTTCCTCACACGTCTCATTGTTATGTGATCAAAATTTGGATGTATGACAACTGGCATGTATTTAGGATGGTTTCTAGCATCCTGAAGTTACATGATCACTATTTGCAACCTTCCCAGCTGGGCTCCAACAAGCAAGGAAGCCAGATTCGCTCAGTGATCACATGAGTCATTTAATTAACTGTGGTGATACACTTAAGACCACACCTGGAATACTGCAGCCAGTTTTGGTCACCATATCACAAAAAAAGATGTTGAGAGTTTGGAAAAAAATTCAGAGAAGAGCAACTAAGATGATCAAATGCCTGGAAGCTAAAACATAGAAAGAATGGTTGCGGGACTTGGGTTTGGCTAATCTAAAGAAAGAAGAAATAGGGGAGACATGATAGCAGTGTTCTAGTATCTGAGGGGCTGCCACAAGGTCACATTGTTCACCAGAGCACCAGAGGGAAGGACGAGAAACAATGGTTGGAAACTGATAAAAAAAGAGAAACAACCTGAAACTAAGGAGAAACTTCCTGACGGTGAGGACAACCAACCAGTGGAACAGCTTACCCCCAGAAATCGTGGGCACTCCATCACTGGAGGTTTTTGAGAAGAGATTAGACAGTCACTTGTCTTGAGACGGTATAGGTTCTTCTGCTTGAGCAGGAGGCTGGACTAGAAGACCTCCAAGGTCCCTTCCAGATTAGCTTCTATTCTGTCCTATCCTATCCTACTCTACTCTACTCTACTCTATACAACTATGGCAAACAGGTTGTAAAGTTGTGCACGACTCACCTAACAATCACCTTGCTTAGCAGCTGAAATTCTGGTCGCAGTTGTGGTTGTAACTCAAACTGCTAAGCTTGTAAGTCGCCCTGAGTCTTCGGAGAAGGGTGGGATATAAATGGAGTAAAAATAAAAATAAAATAAATAAAGTACTATACCTGTATTCTACTTCCAAGCAAGTTTGGAAACACCACCTTCTTTAGTTTGAGGAACTTGCTTGAAGTTGGGCCTACATTCACCTCATGTGGGTTATTTCCTCTTGCACACGGATTTTGGGAGTTGTAGTTTTGTGAGACAGGATGCTAGTCTCAACACTCGAAGACCATGGTGCTCAAATCCGTTATAATCTCGTTTGCCTTCTGCATGGAAAGTCATGGAGCTATCATAATTCACTGCATTTTTAAGGATTCAGAATTTTGGACTAAATTTCTGGGGTGAGAGGAAAACTCCATTTCAGTTACACCATCTGTAGATGAAAATGCCATGGAGGAAAGGCATTTCTCTGATTCCTCAAGAATAGACCTCACACTTTCACATCCCAATGCAACCGGGCCTTCCCAAGATGGGAAGACAATTTGTAAATTTGTAGGATTCCTAGTGGGGAGGACCATATGAAAAGTCTGCTGGTAAGGTGCTTTAAATGAAGTTGTTCCTGTGCCCTCTAAAACTTGGTTGTGTTTTGCAGACGTTTCATTACCCAACTAGGAAACAGCATCAGTGTGCTGTTGAGTAATGAAACACCTGCAGGAAAACAACCAAGTTCAGAGAGCACCAAGGACCCCATAGTTCAACCCTGAGCTACAAATATTCTCTTCTAAAGTGAGTAGTCCCGAAACCCTATGTACATATAGGGACAGAATGGGGAAAGGACCGTTTTAGAAGGGGAAAAGCCGCCCCTAACCCTTTTTTTTTTCATTTTTCAGAAGCCTGTGAGAAAGCTTTAATATTAAAACTGATCTTCTTCTCTACCCCCTACCCCTCAAAATACCTCAATACTCCCTGATGCTTCTTTGTGATACAGTTTTGCTCAGAGAGCCCCACCCCCATTTCACATATGTAAAATCTATAGAATGATTCAGAACTGATGCTTCTGCTGGGTGGAAATAACAGCCTGGAACTCTATGTATGTGTTACAGCATATTTCGAATTACGCAGCAGCTGTGCTTGTGTCTATAAAAGGATATCTCTGTGAGTTTTATTTATTTTTTTTCCCAGAGACTATGTGAGAGCTGTGCCGTGCTATTAGGCGCAAAATGCACAACTGGAAGGAAAGGAAAGAAGCAGCAACATGCTGCTTTCGTGAAGAGAATTTGCATTTGCAAAGTTGGACTGGCACAGATTCTGGAAATATCTAATAGTTGGGAAGCTAAATGATATTTTCAGCTATACACATCGGAAGCAGCTTATAAAAATTGGATAACTGGATATATGGAAAACGGTTTTTAAAAAAGGATACTTTGCTTTGTGAAACAACTTTTCCCTTGGCTCCTTGGTTACCCTGTACAGGTAGTCCTCTACTTATGACTGTAATTGAAATTTGGGTCCCAAGTCATGCTGGCTGATAAGAGGGTCATCACATGATTGTGCCCGATTTTATGACCTTTCTCATGGCATTTTTTGTTAAGTGAATCAACACACTTGTTAAGAACATCCCATTATCTGCAATGGCCGTTTTTTTTTTTGCCAAAAATGAGAAGTAAATTCTGTTTTCCAGCAAAATAATTGCAGTCACGTGACCTGTGGGTTGCTCCCAATTGCCATAAATGTGGGCTGGCTGCAAAATGCAATCACATGAATGAAGAGGGAGCAGCCATAGGAACTTTGAATCTGGGTCATAAATAGCCTGGGGCAGGGGAGAGATCCATTGTAATTTCAGACATTTGTAAGTCAAGGATTACCTGTAATTATTAAGACTGATCATGTTCCATAAAGGCTTTTGGACAGGTGTAGGATAGGAAAGATAGGAAAATTATGTGTTCCATCTTCAGTCATCTACATGCATATTCTGGAAGTATCTTGTATACCCATTGAACGTGCGCATAATGATTTCCTCACTTTCAGAGATGTCAACTTGTAAGCATCCTGGCTTGTTATCTAAACACTGCAGCACTTGTTACTTAAACAGTTCAGCACAGGTAGTCCTCAACGTACAACCACAATTGAGCCCCAAAATTTCTGTTGCTAAGCGAGACATTTGTTAAGTGAATTTCGCCCCATGTTACCACCTCCCTTGCCACACTTGTTAAGTGAATCACTGCTCGTTGTTAAGTTAGTAACTGTTGTGATTCCTCACCAGCCAGTGGATCCGGCAGCTGAGTCTGAGGAATCAGATGAGGAGGCGGGGCCTGGAGTGACATTTAGAGTCAGAGGAAGGCTCTGAGAAGCTCCAAGACTTACAGTTGGAGGAGGAGCCTGGCCCCTCTACTCGCTCTCAGGCTGAGACACAGCTGTGCTGGGAGCCTGAGTTGGACAGTGATGAAGAACAGTTGGGACAAATCCAGGCAAGAGAAGCGAGTAGGACAGAGGAATGCAGTGGGGCGGCTCCAAAGGCAAAGGAGAAGGCATTAGGAAGCCACGCCTTGGCTGAATTATAAGAGGGAAGGTGTCGGAGGTGCTAGTTGCTGAAGGCAGCCGTTCGTGTTGAGGATCGAGTTTCTGTGGACTGTGTTTGTTTGCCTTGGACATTGACTCAGGTCTGTGAGAATAAAAGGGGTTGGTTTTTTCTTGCGGTTCCTGCCTGTTTCTTGGAAGAGGGATTTCTCCTTGTGAGCATAAAAAGGACTCACGTAGGCTGGGACAGAACAGTAACATGGTTGTTAATTGAATCTGGCTTTCACCTTGACTTTGCTTGTCAGTTGCAAACGGTGATCAGATGACCCAGGACACTGCAACCGTCTTAAATATGAGTCAGTTGCCAAGCAATTGAATTTTGGTCACGTGACCATGAGGATGCCGCAATGACATTGGAAACCAGTCATAAGCCACTTTTTCCAATGTCACTGTAACTTCGAACGGTCACTAAACAAACTGCTGTAAGTCGAGGACTACCTTACAGAGTCTCTGACGAGAACAACAGCAACAACAAAAAAGTGTGAAATGGCTCCAAGTCGAGGTGATGAAATGCCACATGTTTATGGAGATGCTCAGTCATCCAGGTCGTGGTTGTCCCAAAGGTGCTTCTTCAAGAGGCAACTGGACTCACTTTGTTTTTCTTTGAGGACGATTCACTTCTCATCCAAGAAGCTTCTTCAGCTCAGGGTTCTGCAACCTACTACATGTGGTAGGTACCAGATTGGTGGGTTGTTGCTCTGCCAAAAAGCAGTTAGCTCCCTATAGGAGTAGCTATGGGTTATTCCTTCTCCTCCCCCACCACTCCCTGCTGTGAGAATTGCCACCGCCCTTATTTTTATGCTGTCGCCGGTGCGGAGACGCGTCTTAAGTGTAGCATTTGTGGATTCTATTTCTTCCTTTCTCATATTTGCTAAGGCACCCTTAGAAGCTAAGTAGCTACAGGTCCCAGAACTGCAGAGATTATCCATTTTGGAAACACTGGGCAGACTTGCCTGGTGGTCAGCACGTCTGACCCACAATTTTTACTCTTTAAAGAAAGAGATGTTTTCTGTCACATAAGAGGACCCTTCATTACGGAGCAGTTGAGGTAGCATGGAAATTGGCTTTCCCCCTCCAGCTGCCTCTTCTTCTTTTGTACAGTCTCTCTCTCTCTCTCTCTCTCTCTCTCTCTCTCTCTCTCCCTCCCTCCCCCTCCCTCTCTCCTAAACAAGATTAAGGCTGGAAGATGTTGATTATAGAGTCTTTTATGTAAGGACCCTGGAATGGAATGCAAAATGTGGTGTCCCTGCCCCCTGCATTCTCTGAAGTGGGAAAATAGCCCCGTCTTAAATAGGCCCGGGCTTGGAGCACATTAGCTGAATAATTCAGATCTTTGAAGTAGGTGAATTAGAAGAGATTCATGCTAGACTCCGAGAGGTGGGGGTCAGCAGTTAAAATGTGGTGGCGCTGCAGAATGATTCAGAATATCGAGAGAGCCCACACACCCACAAAGAGTTGGTTAATTCACTAATGCATGGTTAGAGGTCTCGTATCTCTCTCTCTCTCTCTCTCATCCTCCCTTCCATCATAGTTTAGTGACCTGAATTCTAATTACTTCTCTGCCTGCGCATTGACATTTGACTTGTCGTAAGAAGGGCATAGAAATGCACATAAAATAAAATTGGCACTGGGAGGGCAGTGCTTTTTAGCGATCCCTGCTTTTTTAAAAAAATAAAATAAAATATGGACTTTTACTTTGCACAAATCCAAGAAAACTCTTTATACTCAACCGTCACCCTCCCCTCCTTTCCTCCCCCCTCCTCAGACGTCTTGACATAAAGACCACCTGAGTTTCATTTCCCTCTAAGAAAGGAATAGCCTTATTTATTTTTTTTTGCTTGCTTGATCTACAAATAGTTGTGATGTTCCTTGACATAATGTTAATAGAGATTGTGGCGCACGGTTGTAATGAAAGCAGGAGGGAGGGGGGGAGGGAGAAGGAAGAAAGCCGATTCTCGAAAAATAAATATCATTGATTACCTCTCGGGCGGTAAAATGAATGAGAAGTGTATGAAAAAGACAATTAAAGAAGGGCTGTGAAACCCATTTACTTGAGGAGACGCTTTGCCCTCTCCCTCCTAAAGAGGATCTTTGCAATTGACATTATGGCACAGCTTGTCTTCCTGGTCTTAGGAGAAGTCAAAGCAGGTGGCTGCTTTTAATACAGGGGTCCCCAACCTCTGGGCCCCAGCCCACTACCGGTCTGTGGCCTATTTGGAATTTATTTATTTATTTTATTTATTGAATTAGTTTTCTATACTGCCCTATTCCCGAAGGACTCAGGGCGGTTTACAGGGCAATATTTAAAAGACAATATAAATTAAGATAAAAATAGAAGTAAAAAGAATTAAATTAATAATAGCCCAACAATAAAACAATGTTAAAACTTAAAACTAAAACCCCCCTCAGTCCAGGCCAGATAGATCGGAAAGCCAGGTTTTCAGGTCCCGGCGAAATGAGCGCAGGTCGGGGGCAGTCCGGAGTTCCACAGGTAAATCATTCCATGGGGCAGGCGCGCCCACAGAGAATGCCCTCCCTCTGGGGATCACCTGCCGGCATTCCCTGACTGGCGGCACCCTAAGGAGGCCCTCCCTATGGGAGTGCACAGGACGATGGGAAGTTGATGCCAGCAGCAGGTGTTCCCTTAGATAGTCCAGACCCAAGCCATTTAGGGCTTTATAGGGCTTTATAGGTCATCACCAGCCTCACGAAGGCTGGCCGGAGTCCATGCATGTGCAGCTTAAGTTGCACAAGTGGAGGGTCAGTGGGAACTTGCATGCCCATGCACCAGCCAACCACTCCTGCAAGGGCTGCATGTATGCACGTATGCCGGCCCACCGCTTGTGCATCCCTGTTCCCCTCTCCCCCCCCCCCCAGGCAGGCCACTAAGCCTCAAAGGTTGGGGACCACTGCTTTAACAGGTTTGTGGATCCAGCTGCTGCCATGCTGACCACAGAAAAACGATATGCAGAACTATGTAAGTTATGGTTCCTGGGCACGGCCTTTGTTTGAATTCAAGCTTGGGCATTTCTCTCCCAAGTCACTCAGAATACCGCATGATAAAGCAGTCAAGTATTGCATTCATTGGTTTTCATTATGTGAATGAATATAGATCTTGCCTTATGAATAGGGAAAGAATGAGATTGTCTGTCTGTCTACTTTATTTTTACAAATAATTCGAGGCATTGTTGTATCCAATAACACTTTCCTCCTAAGTTTTGTCTACAACAACAACCCTGTGAGGTGGGTTGGGCTCATAGAAAGTGGCTGCCTCAAAGTCATCCAGCTGGCTTTCGTGGCTAAGGCAGGAGTTGAACTCACAGTTTCCTGCTTTCTAGCCTGATGCCTTAACCACTAGACCAGAAGTCCCCAACCTTTTGGGCACTAGGGAGAGAGGTTTTTCCGCGGACTGGAAGGTGCGTGGTTTTGTGTGCTGCCTGCATCCCATGGATGGATGAGGCTTTGCTTGTTTGTGCAGACCGGTTGCTGGCAATGCCACAGTCCATGGTCTGGAGTTTGGGGACCCCTGCACTAGACCAAACTGGCAAATAACCCTGATTTGATTTTCATTTGTAGAGAAACTTTGAAATACTTTCAAAGTTCTGCTATTGTATGCTACAGTAATAAAGACTTTCCAGGAATCTATTTCCTACTATATCTGTTTCTTGAACTAGCCTGTCTCAAAAGCTTACATATAACCCACTCCTATGACATTGATCAATTAATCTATCTAAATACAGAATTTTAATCTTTGCGGATGATCTAACACTAACAATCCAGGAATTCATCAAGATTCACCACAAAGTACAATTAATCAATGGAATGGCTTGTCTTCAGAAGTTGTGGGTGCTCCATCACTGGATGCTTTTAAGAAAAGACTGGACAGGCATCTGTCTGAAATAGTATAGGATCGAGGTCCTGCTCGGGCAAAGGGTTGGACTAGAAGACCTCCAAGGTCCCTTCCAACTCTTAATCTATTGTGTAACATCTGGATAGCTGATGACTTATTACCGAGATGGAGAACTATGGCCCTTTTATGATTTCTGGACCTCAACTCCCAGAATTCCCAAACCAGGAATTCTGGGAATTGGTCCACAAGCCATGAAAGGGCCATATTTCCCCACCCCTGACCTATTACAATGCCAGTCAGCTGAAACCAAGTAGAAAACTTAAGTTCATTTCTTCGGTTTGCACAAGTATAAGACAAATAATGGAATATTGACTGAAATGGGACATGGTTGGATCACAATAGAAACTCGGTATACATCAGAGCAACACTGCCTGCCTTTATTTAAAATACATACAGAGAAATTGAGAAATAAATTCAGTGCCCATAACATCATTATTCCAAACTTCTTGAAGGTGTAATCACTTGGTAGCCACCAAAAACTCTTGTCTTGTTCTTCTGTCCCGCTTTGAATATGCATGCCTAACATGGGAACATTTCATTCATGCAAGGAAAATTGACCCATTATTGAAGAACAGCTGCCAAGTTATCACAAGCCGATAAGACAAAAAAATTGTATATTCCCCCTGCAGTATCTCTTCCAGACATCTGGATAACTGTAGCTAGGCAGAATGAAAGAAGACAATTTGGAAGATAATGTATATAAAACCACACTGTGGAGCAAAGACATTTGAGATCTCACTAAAGCGTTCTTCATACAACAAAAGCATTAACTACCAAATCTGCTAGAGAAGAATTATGGCAGACATGACCAAAATATCTCAAAGATAACATGGGCATTTTAAAAAAACAAAAAAACAACCCAGCTTCCTGATGAAGCCAGGGAGATCTGTGGGACAGATGATCTGTGACTGGTGACGTTATATATTTAGTGTTATATGTTAATCTGACATCTCAGCCAGGCATCAGCTGTGTAACACCCAGCAACAACAGGTGGCATCAAACTCCCGTCCTATTGGTCAGGCCGTTCTGGCGGGACCCTTTAAGGATGTGGATTGGCCGCCGGCTTGCCGGCAATAGTATTTAAAGGAGCTGAACTGTGGAGAGTCTGCCTGTTCCATCCACAATAAAGCTGAGCACTAACTCGATGTCCTATCATCTGTTCCTGATCGGTCTACCCACGATATGTAACAGGTGACGTAAAAGTATACAACTTCTACTTACCCTTTGGGGACAGACTGTTGCCCAGCGTAGGACTTCAGTGTGGTCAACCAAGAAGCATTGAAATTTGCAAAACTGTTGGAAGAAATACAATCTTGGTGAATGGAATCGGCAGGGAAGTAGATTGAGTCACACAGGTAGTGCAGGTTCGAGTCCCACCAGGCTCAAGGTTGACTCAGCCTTCCATCCTTCCGAGGTAGGTAAAATGAGGACCCAGATTGTTGGGGGCAATAAGCTGACTTTGTAATAATGCCGCTTGGGGTGTGTGTGAAAGCCCTAACAAGCAAGCATATTCATAGAATGAAGGCTACTGCTAAGCTTGTAAGCCGCCCTGAGTCTTCGGAGAAGGGCGGGATATAAATGTAATAAAAATAAATAAATAAATAGTCTTCAGTTTGGGACCACAATTGAGCCCAAAATTTCTGTTGCTATGCGAGACAGTTGTTAAGGGAATTTTGCCCCATTTTACGACCTCTTTTGCCACAGTTGATATCTCTGCTATTGTATGCTACAGCGGAGTGAATCACTGTTGTTAGTAACAGGTTGTTTAGTGAATCTGGTTTTCCCATTGACTTTGTCAATCACATGACACTGGGAAACTGTCGTAAATACATGCCAGTTGTCAAGCATCCCAATTTCAATCACATGACCATGGGGATGCTGCAATGGTTAAAAGTGTAGAAAAACTGTCATAATTCATTTGTTTCAGTGCTGTTGTAACTTCGAATAGTCACTAAAGGAATGTTTGTATGTGAAAGGTTATCTGTAATCTGTTGCACAGGTGTGGTCCTCTGAATAAGATTTTGGTCAACTTCTCCATTGGTAGAGTAGCTCTATGCCTACCTCAGGAACCAGTAATCCTCAACCTAGGTAAAGGTAAAGGTAAAGGTTCCCTCGCACATGCGTGCTAGTCGTTTCCGATTCTAGGCGCCAGTGCTCATCTCCGTTTCAAAGCTGAAGAGCCAGCGCTTGTCCGAGGACATCTCCGTGGTCATGTGGCCGGCATGACTAGATGCCAGAGGCGCACGGAACGCCTGTTACCTTCCCACCAGAGTGGTCCCTATTTTTCTACTTGCATTTTTACGTGCTTTCGAACTGCTAGGTTCTCAACCTACGACAGTTCATTTAGTGACCGTTAGCACGGCACTGAAAAAAGCGACTGCATTGATTCACTTAACAACTGTGGCAAGAAAAGGTCATAAAATGGGGCAAAATTCATTGAACAAATGTTTTGTTTAGCAACACAAATTTGGGGCTCCGTTGTGGTCATATGTGGAGGACTACTTGCACTTCCTGGATATACAGAAAATATGCCACACTTGCATCAATGTGTATTTTGACTGTGCCATTATTTCTACTTTCATGTAATGAGAGGTTCTTTAGACTTACGACACATTCCGCGATTTTAGGCGTAGCATGCGATTTTATTGGGAGTTGCCTATTTTTGGACAAAAATTAGTAACGTCTTTCATTCCTTGGGTTTCTGAATAATATCATAATTGGGTTCCTACCACAAGAATGTTAATGCACTGCAGTGGAAAAGATACATTTTGGCTGCATTTATATGGGGGGAAAATAGGAGAAGATAAGGAGATAAATAGAAATATCATTTTTGCAGCATCAATAGACCAAATCAAGCTACGCTGTCTGGAGCACTCAATATGCAACACTTCATTCTGTTTAATTCAGTCAATTATTGGATAAAACACTTTATTTTATGAAAAAAGCAAGATCCGAAAAATTCCTTGAAGTGCACAATATTCATTTAGTTCCTTATTCTTAAATCCATGAGGAATCTTTGGTGGAGTTCCCCCTGCCTCTAAGAAACCAACTGTAACTTTTACCAGAGAACTTGCAAGTCTTACATGGCTGTAATACATGTAGGAGGTCTCATTTAATTAATATAAAAGTTATTGGATGTATTCTTTTGCAGATGAAAAACTGTTTCTTTTCCAGCTTGTATAAGGCCTGATATTGTAGACTTAAATATTTCCAGATTCTGATGATGATTATGTTCGGACATTTACATATCATGATATGTTATGATTTGTTTTAACTATAGTTTCATGAATTACATTTGATTCATATCCCATTCCATATGCTCAGACCTCAGCTATTGTAAAAGGGCAGGCAGACTTGGGGATGGAGTCAAGACAGGACTTAGCCTAGAATTGTTACATGTCCACCAATCCTCCAAGTAGAGCCCCCCCCCCCCGAATTCCATTAACTCTTATCTAGTGCCAATTTAGTGCTGACTGTTAGTTGACTAGATAACTATGTACAGCCTTGAGCAATGAATTTTCTGAACTGGAATTTACATGTGTTCCTGATTCTCTGCTCCTGATAGCCAGTGTTTCCAAATTACAGGTAGCCCTTGACGTACAATAATAATTGAGCGCATGTTAGAACTTTGAAATTGACTCATAAATACACGCAGTCCTCAACTTACAGCAGTCCATTTAGTGACCATTCAAAGTTACAACAGCACAGGAAAAAGCGACTTAACGAACATTTTTCACAGTTACGACCTTTGCAGCATCCCCATGGTCACGTGATCAAAATTCAGATGCTTGACGACTCACTCCTAATTATGACAGTTGCAGTGTCCTGGGGTCACAAGATCTCCCTTTTGCAGCCTTCTGACAAGCAAAATCAAGGGGGAAGCCAGATCACTTAACAACCTTGTTACTAACTGATCAACTGCAGTGATTCACTTAGCAACTGAGGCAAGAAAGGTTGTAAAACGGGCAAAACTCACTTTAGCAAATGTCTCACTTAACAACAGAAATGTTGGGCTCAACTTTGGTCGTAAGTCGAGGACTATCTGTACTCTTCAGGGATATCTGTTGTAACTTTGAATGTTTGATAAGTGACCGGCATAAGTCAAAGACTACCTGTACAGTGGCTAGGTTAATACAGCATTTTAAATTATACACCGAGTGACTAACCACATTTCACACTTGTATATAAAACCTGTTCCTTCTGTCTTCTTGTACTTACATCCTGTCCTATGTTTCTCCAGCAGTTTTAATTAAACTTCCAAATCATTGGAAGAAAAGCAAGGCAGGAGGGTAGAAATAAAATGTAAACCAGAAAAACAATAATGCAACACATGGGGATTCTTCTGTCTGCCTTCCTGACGCATCTGTTGAGAACTGGGTTGAGGAATTGTAGCTGTGACCATAACTAAGGTTTAGGTCAGGGGTGTCAAATTGCCGGCCCGTGGGCCGGATGCGTCATGCGCAAGCCGCACCCACCTGATTGCCGGCAATGGCAAAACTGTCCCGATATGTTGCACGACATCACGTGACGTCGTGAGTTTGACATGTCTGGTTGAGGCGTGCTACTCATTTCCAACTCTAGGGGCCGGTGCTCATCTCTGTTTCAAAGCCGAAGAGCCAGTGCTTGTCCGAGGATGTCTCCATGGTCATGTGGCCGGCATGACTAGACGCCAAAGGTGCACGAACACTGTTACCTTCCCACCATATTGGTCCCTATTTTTCTACTTGCATTTTTACGTGTTTTCGAGCTGCTAGGTTGGCAGAAGCTGAGACGAGTAACAGGCGCTCACTCTGTTACGCAGCACTCGGGATTCGTCCCGCCAAACTGCCGACCTGATCGACAAGCTCAGCATCCTAACCCACTGAGCCACCGCATCCCTTAGGTGTATAATAGTATAATCGTATAGTTTGTTGGAATTAAGTCCAATGAATTTCAGAACAATGGCATCTGTTGAGAAGGGCATGTTGGGGAACGGATAAAAGCAACATTGTGTGATCTTCAGACACTGTCTTTTGCACACGTACCATAACCACATTTACATATAAAAGGGTCCGAGTGTGCCTCACGACACTTACACATCATCATGAAGAAAGCGTTGGATCCAATGACACAGTTGAATCAAGGGAACGTACCTGGGGAAGGTTATTGGTAATTAGGCAATTGAGTTGGGCCTCTCACTTTTAGTTGATTTCTTGAAGCCTTTCAAACCTACATAGAAGAGATCCATTCAGATCTTTATCCCTTTTTCTACAATCTGCCATGTGGGAAAGAGCCAAGTTTGATCATGGTGTAGTGAATACACTGAAGCTGAATAGCCAATACATTTAAGTAAATAAAATAATAAGAAAACTACAGTTGGCTTTGTTCACAGAAAGCATGTTTCACAAATTACAGTGGCTTGTGGTCATACAATGTGCTAAAGCAATAAAACAGCAACAATGAAACTCCGCATTATGGCTCCATATGATATATATCATATCTACATCTACATATCTTTATCTGTCTGTCTGTCTGTCTGCCTGCCTGCCTATCTATCTATCTATCTATCTATCTATCTATCTATCTATCTATCTA
>JAKJMR010001102.1:543453-564188 GCA_024449315.1 Daboia siamensis
CTATACTATACTATACTATACTATACTATACTATACTATACTATACTATACTATACTATACTATACTATTAATACTAATACTAATACTAATACTAATACAACCCTGAGGCCATCTCAGAATCATTTCCTTAATAGCGTCTTTCCTTCTTCCAGAGCCTCAAAAGAATGTCACTGAATTTAGAATGGAATATTTCCAATGGAAGGAT
This sequence comes from Daboia siamensis, assembly GCA_024449315.1. Lineage (NCBI taxonomy): Eukaryota > Metazoa > Chordata > Lepidosauria > Squamata > Viperidae > Daboia > Daboia siamensis. Next base: position 543,660 of record JAKJMR010001102.1, read on the forward strand.
TAAAGGATGCAAAGCATATCTCATATCTTGGGGGGAAGGTACAGTGTTTTTGCTTGCTTCCTTTGCTCTTTTTAAAATCAGCCCCTCTTTTTGCTTCCCTGGGTATATTTATTTCTCACCTCTCAAAATGAAGAGGACATGAATTAGTGCCCAGTCTTGTAAATGAGGAGGCATGATTGTTCACTTAGAACCCAATGAGAATTCTTATTTTCCTGCTTAGGCATTTCAATTATGCAGGTGGAATTACATCTTCCCTTCAGTCGTGGTTATGGTTCTAACCTTTATGGCGGCCATTTGGAGTTAAGGAGCAGGTGGGGTGTAAATAAGTACCTAAAAATGAGCTTGGGAAATCTGGCTGAGATCTTGTGAAATGCCATAAGATTTTGGAGTGCCAAAGAAATCATTGGGCGATATCTAGGCTTCCATTTTTATTTTTTTTGCCAGTGGGACAGTGAAGCCCAGCTTTGTTTCACGCATGGGAAAATCAGGAAGTCCAGGCAGTTCAAATGAATATAAAGGTTTATTGCAAGTTTATGCTTTTTACTAGAATCTGAACTATTGACAGTCAAAGCAAAGAGGAGGTAGATAAGAGTCAACGGAATTCAAGATGGGCTGGGTTTACAGCTCTTGTGGGCACGAAAGGACTCAAGAGTAATGACATGTTTGACCACTCCCTCGGGCTCAGCCTGGTTATTTCCTACATTTTTGAGATTATGCCCACAAAAAAAACGACAGAGTTCACTAAGCTGCAGCTCCAGTTTGGTTAATGATTCTTCTTGTCCTCTTTGAACTCAACTGAAAATTCGTACAGATGAAGGCGAAGTGTTGATAGAAATAAAGCCAAATTCAGTTCCATTGTCCTCCAAGTGAAACATAACGCTTCGGATTCCCCAGTTCATTACTTCTTGTTGAGAAAAGTGAAACACTTCAGGGCACTCTGAAATATTTTACAGTTTTATCTTAAGGGATTACAGGGTCATAAAAGGGATTTTTTTTAATTGTAATATGAGCTCTACCGTGGAATTTTTTGCAGTACTTAATTGAACCTACCACTGAGAGTCTTCAATTCTGGTGGATGTACATGTGAAAGGAAGAAATAAATTAAAAATAGAGTCCCCATTGAGGTCACTGTTCCCTTTCTCTGTTGCTTATTCAGCCCACTCCCCATACCTCATAACTTCAAAAAAACAGATTATTATTATTATTTTGCATGCAACTGTGTTGTTCCAAGCTGTGCAGTTTGGATGATTCTATGTTAACACCTTTAGCCAGTGACATCCCTCAGTTTGCACACTTTAAAGAGGTGCCTACTTGCCATTACAATATTCTTATAAATTACTATTAATTTATGCTTAATTAGGACTTGTGTGTTTACATGTGTAGCTGTAAATGTTGGGAATTCAGCTTTTTTTTTTTTGAGTTTTCAAGTTTCCTTCTGTCAAAGCTTTCTTAGTCTTCATTGTCCAGAATATACGTAGCAGAATACAAAGGAGATCATGAAAAGGAGGGGGTTTTTTTTTCCTCTTTTCTTTTTTCTTTCTCCATTTTCAGTACTAACATGGTTCTTTTAATCTTACTTCCTCCACTTTTCTCTCTCTCTCTCTCTCTCTCTTTCTCCCTCTCCCCCCTGCTCTTCAAATTAAATTCTTTTAGCGGGTTTCTCTGATGCTAAGAAATAATGAAACCAGTGGTGTTCGAGTTTCTTTAAATGCAAAGATGACATGATTCCTCTCAGGGGAGAAAAGGATGCCTCTTGGGTTTTATCCTCACACTGGATGTGTGGACTTTATGAGGATGGCAAAATGCACACATCCCAGTTTGTCCATTAATAGCTCCTATCCACTTTGAAGCAGAGCTGAATTGCTTTTGTTGCTGTGGTGTGTCTCAAAAGATAACAGTGAGCTGTCCAAAGAAACAGCTTCTCCTTTCCTTATTGTGAAGCTGTACAAGCCATTGCTAGATATTTTGGTTTCCTAAATGATTCCTGTTAACGCCTCCAGTTTTTCATTCACAGATCTGGCGAGTTTTAGCATACAGGTAGCCCTTGGCTTACAACCACAATTGTGCCCAAAATTTCTGTTGCTAAGTGAGACATTTGTTAGGTGAACTTTGCCCCTTTTTAAGGCCTGTCTTGCCACAGTTGTTAAGTGAATCACTGCGGGTCTTAAGTTAGTAATACAGTTGTTAAGTGAATCTGGTTTCCCCATTGACTTCACTTGTCAGAAGGCTGGAAAAGGGGATCGTATGACCCCGGGAGACTGCAACCGTCATAAATATGAACCAGGTGCGAAGAACTTTGATCACATGACCATGGGGATGCTGCAGTAGTAATGTACAGGAACCAACTACTTCTTCTGAGTTAGGAATAGCTCTCAGTCTGTTATCACCTAAGAACAAGAGTCAGGGGTCTTCAAACCTGGCCCTTTTATGACCTGTGGACTTCAACTCCCAGAATTCCTCAGCCAGCGTGCCTGGCTGAGGAATTCTGGGAGTTGAAGTCCACAGGTCATAAAAGGGCCAAGTCTGAAGACCCCTGAGAAAGATGTATAATTTGAATCCTAAAACTGTTCTGTGTATAGGCAGTCCTGACTTAAGAACCATTCATTTAGCAACCACTCAAAGATACAACAGCACTGGAAAAAGGGAGTTACAACCAGCTGTCATACTTACGTCTGTCGTAGCATCCCCACTGTAATGTGATCATTATCTGGACACTTGGCAACTGGCTCAGATCTATGACAACTGTAGTGTCCTGCATTCAGTCGACGGTCATTTGTGACCTTCCCAGCCAGCTTCCAACAGGCAAAGTCAGCGGGGAAGTTTGCAACTTGTGGTCACATGATGTATCATTTAACAACTGCAGGTGATTGGCTTAATAGCTGTGGCAAAAAAAAAAAAGTTGCAAAATTGGATGCAGTTATGTGATATCTCACTTAACTGTAACTGCTTATCATCCATTTTTCTACTCCTTAGTGTGGTGGCAAGCCGGGGACTCCTTGTACAGGGCTTGAATGCAAAGGTGTGTAGGAGCTGCTTTTCTTTGAAGTTAAAAAACTTTCCTACAACTTTGAGACCTTGAGCAGACCAATTTCGAGGAGCGAATGTTGATCTCTCCTAAATGCCTGCCATAATTGTGTCGTAATGCCCCTGAGTTACACAAATAACACAACTGAATCACTGGTGATAATAAATGTTATTTGCATAATTTGGGATACACATAAAATGCAGATTGCAGTGAATGATGTCGTTCATATCATTTGGGTCATTAGTTGATTACACACAACTCATCGGGATCGATATTAAATTGATGTAAACTTAAAGCCAGTTTAATTCCTTTCTCTGGACTACTTTGAATGCAACAGTCTTGTCTATTATTCTTCAAAGTAGGCACGTCTGAGCAGAGGTTTGCCTCATTTCACTGTTACCTGCAGTACAACGCATTTGATCAAAGCTGTCCTAAAGGTGCTTTTATTTTAAAGACAGTTGGACTTTTTGATTTTTCTTTAAGCCATTTTGCTTCTCATCCAAGAAGCTTCTTCAGTTCATGCCTTTAAAATAAAAGCACCTTTGGGACAATCATGACCTGGATGAATGAGATCCTTCATAAACTTGATCAAAGCTGCTGTTTTGAATTTCTGTATGAAGGATCAGGCGGGATAAAACTGTAACCCTCTGGGTTTATTGTTGATCATGGCTGAACACTGAAGGCTGTACTTTTGTTAGTGGAAGGGCTAAGGAGCGTAGGACTTCCCTGCCCTTTAAATTCGGGAAACCTAGTTTCCCCAGGCAAAATTTATGGCTGCAACTTATCTAATGTGAGCTGGTATAATCTACTAGTAAAATGTTATTCCGTGTTTCTTCTCCTCATCCTGTCTTCAAAAGTTGCGGCTGCAGAATGCGTATTGGTGAAGCTTCCATGGACAGTGCTGTGAACTGCTTAAATGTTTCCTCTAATAAAAGCATCTTGCTTTTTGCATCGTCCATTTCGGTTTCTGATTTTTATCTGTAATACTTTTAATTTTTTTTTTCTTATTCCACTTTGATGACTTATTTTTACTTTGGATATTTTCCCTCCTGATTAACCTCTTGGTATGAAGTCCTGTGATAAAGGAGTTTGCACATTATATATCATAAAATATTTCTGTAGTTAGGTAAGATAAAACTGCAGCGGTCTTTCAGAAAATAGAAAGTGGAATTCAGAGTTGCTGTGATTTCTAATCTCTGGAAAACTTTATTGTCATCATCATGTTTGGCTCATTTGTGTAAGCTATCTGTTTTTCCCAAATATCGGAAAATAAAGAGCTTTTCTAAATCAGGCAAAAGACCTTAATAGTTCAACTTCCATCATGCCCAGTCAAATCCCTGTTGAAAATCAACAGAATGCATAAACACTGTCTTTCTATCATGGATGTTACTAAACAGCTGGTATTCTGAAACACATTGCCTATAATTGTGAAGATGATAGACAGTCATAATTATATTCATATGAATATAATGAATAATTTGTTTTGAACTCTGAAGAAAACAGTCGCATAAAACTTTCCATTGCAATATGGCAAGTGAACTAGCTCTTGAGTAGCTCTAACTTTCAAATAAAACTTCCATAGTTACTGCAGGACCGTCTTTGTGGAATTAGGTGAAGTATGTAAATTGCATAATTTATGCATTTATGTTATTTGCCTGATATTGTCGTGACGTGTGAGCCACTAGTTACATTACCAGGCTAGACATTGGAAGATCATAAATTTTGGTCCTGCTTTAGCCATGAAAGCTGGTTGGGTGATTTGGGGCAAATTACCAGGAGATTGTGAATTCTAGTGTCACCTCATCCATGACAGTCAGCTGGGTGAAATTGTGCCAGCCACTTTCTCTCAGCCCAACTCACCTCACAGGTTTGTTGTTGTGGTGAAAATAAGAGAAGGAAGAAATGTTAGGTAGGTATGCTAACTTGAAAATATTCATAAAAATAATGAAAGTGGGATAAAAAGATTTTAAAAATAAAAAAGATTGTTGCGATTTGCATTGAACACTTATGGGTTGTAAAAAAAAAAAGCTGGTAAAGGGTTTGTTTATTTTTCAGGCAAAATGACACGACCCACCCAAATGAAGTTGTGCACAATTTAGTAAAACAGTTCACATCTCCAAATACAGTATTTCTTGAATCAGAATTCAGAATGCGTATGTTTGAGGAAGTATGCATATTTTAGCAAGTTATGTTGGAAAAATATTATTGAAATTCCATATATAGCATAGTTCCATACAACAGTGAGCATTTGCCTGCCAGTGTGGGTACGTTAAAGAGAAATAGCACAGAGAAGGTTAAGAATGTTATATTCCTTCTGTGGGATGTGTTGGCAATTTTTTTGAAGATTGTTGCTTTTAACAAAGCCAATATGTGAATGCATGGACTTGGATTAATTGGCACGGTCCTAAATGCGAGCAATTGTGATGAATTGATTTCTTCATTTTATGAATTCCAAATCTGCTATTGCTTGTCTAAACGAATTTCCATAATATGCAATGGGCTGTAAGAAGTTGAAGACTCCGTCCAGACCAAACAGTGTGTGCATGACATTAGCAAGTTGGTGGGTGGGCTAGCAGAAGAAATGGTGTTATGGATTGGATCATGCTTTTCCCAAAGGAAAGAGAGAGTTATTGTTTGGGGTATCTTTAGAACTTGTATAGTGGCTGTGATCCAGACTTGGTTTTTTTTTCCCCTTTGAATCTTGGCCACTTCACTAAAAGGGCTTACCAGATGCATCCTAGGGTGCTTCTAAGCAGGGATTTGAAAACCTAACTTATCTATTACTCTTACTCCATGAATTTGCTGTTGGAAGGCATACTACCCTTAAACCGGAGGGAACATTGAGGACCAGACCTACTGATTTTGAAAGACGTGTTCTCTGAAATTGCATCCAGTCCTGTTTTAAAGGCATCCAAGTTGTGGCCCTCATTTCATTTTTGGGCACTGGGTAAATAAAGGTAGTTCTCGACTGCTGCCAGGAACGACTTCCCATCGCCCGGTGCGCTCACACAGGGAGGGCCTCCTTAGGGTGCCGTCGGCTAGACAATGTCGGCTGGCGACCCCCAGAGGGAAGGCCTTCTCTGTGGGAGCGCCTGCCCTGTGGAATGACACAATCGTGCCAGGAATGCAGCAGTCATAGCAAATGCTGTGGTAGTTAAGTAAAGCCATTGTTTGCTATGTGTTTTTTTTTTTTTGCTGGAAACTGGAAATAATTGCCAGTTTCCAGCAAAAATTGTCAAAAATCATGACTGCCAGGTGCTGCAAATATCTGTAAATGCAGGCTAGGTGGCTGAGTGCCCAAAACAGAGTCATGTGACTGTGGTGGAGGCAGGCTGTTGAATCTGGATTGTGAGCACCTTTTTCAGAGTCCGTGTTAACTTTGAACGGTCGCTAAGCAACTGGTTGTTATTCTACAACTGGCTGAGCCATATATAATTTTAACTTCAACTTTGATGTTATATACACTTTACAGAGAGTAAACTGCATTGGATGTAATGAAATCTTGAGTGGAGTAATTTTAGAGGGTATTTGCAAGCTATATGTGTGCATTTGGGAAGTTGGTTCCCGAATCATAAGCCCTGATTTGCAGAAAAAGCGGGCTATATTCCCCATCTTTGCTTAAGTTGGCATTTCAGTAACTCTGCATAACTTCCCATCTTGAGAAACTGCAGGCTTTTTAATTTTAATGAGAGGCAACTGAAGACTAGAAACGAAACTCATCCAAAGCCACAAGATTGGAACCGTATTGATCAAAAAGTTCCCTCTCTCCCCCCCTCTAGGTAGCAAAAGACAGGATCTCCGCTCTCCAAATGGAGAATTTGTGCATGCATTTTTAATAAGCTTGATGCAGGGTGTAAGTGAAGATCTTGGTCTTGTGGGATAGGGAACCATTTAAGAGCTATTTCTGAAATAGCGGAAAACAGTTCTAAAAAAGATGAGAATACCATTAAATCTGCAAAGGAATATCGGCCAAGAACTGAGTGCCTATGAATGTTGGTATGCAGCATTAGGTGCCACCTGCTTCTGCTCAGTGGCTTTCCTTGCACATGGTCCATCAGGGGCCTTCACGGTTCGTTGCGGGGTGATGAACTTTGCCTCATTATTTTGGACCCACAATCCTCTACACACTGGGTTGTCCTGCCAGTGAGTGACAGATTGGCCAATACATTACCAGTTTCATGACAGCAATTGCTATTTTTTCTCTGCATGGGCAGTTAAGGGCTGTCTGCCATATCCACCCCCACCCACCCACCCACCCACCCGTACTCAACAAGACAGACCACCCAACCTCTACTCTTGAACAATTGAACAATCTTAGATGCTCCTGTTTCATGAACAGTTTTCTCTTGATCTGTAGCCACTCCAGATATCTGGATTCTCAGTCATGGTTTGAAAACAACAACAACAACAACAACAACATGTCAAATTAAAATAGAAGCCAGATCAATTGACATAATTTTTAAACAAAGCACATTTTAATTTATTTGTTCAAATAGTACTGGTAGTCCTCGACTTAGCATCACAACTGCACCCAAACTTTCTGTTGCTAACTGAAACATTTGTTACATGAGTTTTGCCCCATTCCATGGCCTCCCTTGCCACAGTTGTTAAGTGAATCACTACAGTTGTTCACTTAGTAACCTGGCTGTTAAGTGAATCTGGCTTCCCCATTGATTCTGTTTGTCAGAAGGACACAAAAGGTGATCACATGACCTTGGGACACTGCAACCATCATAAATATGAGTCAGTTGCCCAGCATCTGAATTTTGTCCATGTGACCAGGCAATGATTGTAAGTGTGAAAAACGGTGATAATCACTTTTTCAGTATTGGTCAATAAATGAATTGTTGTAAGTCAAGGATAATACTTATTGCATTCTTTGACCAGGTGACAAAATTAGTGGATCAGAGGAATGCTGTGGATATAATTTACTTGGACTTCAGGACGCTGAGCTTGTTGATCAGATGGTCGGCAGTTTGGTGGGTCGAATCCCGAGTGCTTGTTACTCGTCCCAGCTTCTGCCAACCTAGCAGTTCGAAAGCACGTAAAAATGCAAGTAGAAAAATAGGGACCACTATGGTGGGAAGGTAACAGCGTTCCATGCGCCTTTGGTGTCTAGTCATGCCGGCCACATGACCACGGAGACGTCCTCGGACAAGCGCTGGCTCTTCGGCTTTGAAACGGAGATGAGCACTGGCCCCTAGAGTTGGAAACGAATAGCACGCATATGCGGGGGAACCTTTACCTTTAAGGTATTTGATAAAGTAGACCACAACCTACTACTTGATAAGATAGAAAAATGTGGGTTAGACATCATCACCACCAGATGGATTCGTAGCATGTAGTCCTCAATGGAACAACATCTACATGGAGAGAAGTGTGTAGTGGGGTGCCCCAGGGCTCTGTTCGGGGCCCAGTGCTCTTCAACATCTTCAACAATTATTTGGATGAGAGGATAGATATGGGAACTCATCAAATTTGCAGATGATATCAAACTGGCAGGAATAGCCAACGCTCCAAAAGATAGGCTTAAGATACAGAAGGATCTTGAGAGACTTGAACATTGGGCGCTATCTAACAAAATGAAATTTAGTGGGTAGGGTTCTACATTTAGGCAAGAAAAACCAAATGTACAGGTACAGTATAGTTGGAACCTTGCTCAATAGTAATAACTGTGAGAGGGATCTTGGAGTCCTAGTGGACAATCAGTTAAACATGAGCCAGCAGTGTGCTGCAACTGCAAAAAACAACACATTGCTAGATTGTATTAAGAGAGGGATAGAATCAAGATCACATGAAGTGTTAATGCCACTTTATAATGCCTTGGTAAGGCCACACTTGGAATACTGCATCCAGTTTTGGTCACCATGATGTAAAAACGATGTTGAGACTGAGTACAGAGAAGAGCAACAAAGATGATTAGAAGACTGGAGGCTAAAACATATGAGGAACAGTTGCAGGAATTGGGTATGTCTAATTTAATGAAGATGGGATGCGGTGGCTCAGTGGGTTAGAATGCTGAGCTTGTCAATCAGAAGGTCGGCAGTTTGGCGGGTCAAATCCCAAGTGCCCCATAACAGAGTGAGCACCTGTTACTCGTCCCAGCTTCTGCCAACCCACCAGTTCGAAAGCACATAAAAATGCAAGTATAAAAATAGGGACCACTATGGTAGGAAGGTAACAGCGTTCCGTGCACCTTTGGTGTCTAGTCATGCCGGCCACATGACCACGTCCTCGGACAAGCGCTGGCTCTTTGGCTTTGAAACGGAGATGAGCACCGGTCCCTAGAGTTGGAAACAACTAGCACACATGTGCGGGGGAACTTTACTTTAATTTAATGAAGAGAGGGACTAGGGGTGACATGATAGCAGTCTTCCAGTATCTAAGGGACTGCCACAAGAAAGAGGAGGTTGACCTATTCTTCAAAGCACCTGAAGGCAGGACAAGAAGCAACGGATGGAAACTAATCAAGGAGAAAAGCAATCTAGAACAAAGGAGAAATTTTCTGACAGTTAGAACAATCAATCAGTAGAACAACCTGCCTCCAGAAGTTGTGAATGTTCCAACACTGGAAATTTTTAAGAAGAGACTGGACAGCCACTTGTCTGAAATGGTATATGGTTTCCTGCCTGAGCAGGGGGTTGGACTAGAAGACCTCCAAGGTCTCTTCCAACTCTTATTTTTATTGTTGTTGTTGCTGTTGTTCTTGTTGTTGTTATTATTAACCTGGACTTACAAGTTGAGATGGTTGACATGGGGCAGGTACATCCATCCAAAGATACTTTGGTAGGTTTGTTTTTAACTTAGCATGTTGTCTGTTTCTGGTTTTCAACAGTTGAACTGTTTTTTCTTTCTTTGTACTACTTTATTGCATCTTATACCTTACAGTAATACTTTCATGTGTTTGCACATTACAACTTATTTTAATATGCATTTAACTGTCCTTTTTTCTTAGACTCCATTTCCATTCATCTTAAATATTAATCTTCCCTTAAATGTTTTCTCTGAACATCAAGATCTGTCTGAAATATTTTAAGCCACACTTTAGTACTCTGAACTAGAAAAATTGTGCTGCAAGATGTGAATAAGGACAATGGCAACTGAGTCTGAAAGATGCTGATCCAACTTTTATCTATGAATATCCATGATTTTTTTTTTCAAGTCTTGCTGTTTGGGGAAATATATCTACAGTCTGCACACCTTACAAGAAAGAGTCTTGGTAGGGGGCATGAGAATAACTATATGAGCAATCCATAAAACTTCAGCAGTGTTGAAATACATACCCAGAAAGCTTTGATACAAATTTCTTTCGCATTACTCAAGAAAAGATAATGCTCTTTCTTCCATTGCTATTGGCAGTTTAAAGTCTAGATTTTCTTCACTTTTGATTGATTTCATATTTTTATGTTGTCCATTTTTCTCTTGACTCTAGTTTTGTGGCAGCAGATAAAGGTAGGCCTCGACTTATAACTGGTTGCTTAGCAACTGTGGGAGGTTCTGAAAGATCTACATGGGCGTTATTTGCAACTTCTTCCACCCCCCCATGTCACATGACTACACTTTGGGTGCTTAGCAACTAGGCCGCGTTTGCAGCATCTCACCGTCACGTGACAACATTTTACAATGTTCTTTTGGCAAAATCGCGCCCATAGCAAACAATAAAATTGGATCAGTTGTGTGCTATCACAGAGTTGTGATGATGGGCAGGCTCCATTACAGTTGTAACTCAAGGAGTGCCTTTAATTCCCAGTAGTGGTTTCTGTGCTCCTCATTATGGGTAGAGTAAGTCAACCTGCGCCATTTTCCAAATGTTTATGTGCAGCTTTCCAGCCATGAAAAACAGCATTCGAAAGCATTTAGGTTTTACATGATTGTCAAATGAAGGCCGGAATAATTTACCGACTTAATTTGCAAGGCTTTATTAGCAAATCCTTATCAGCAGGAGGAAGCCAGCCAGCTTTTCTCCGAAAGTTGACCTTTCTTGACAACCTGGGATTTAAAGCCAAGACTTGACTTGCTGCTCGCTCTTGTCTTTCTCCCACTTTGACTTAGTGTGTGTGTGTGTGTGTGTGTGTGTGTGGTCTTGTCATATTTGTCCTTGACCCACTTTTCACATCACAACCCTTCACCGTTCTGCCATTGGAAGGGTGATGTTTCAATTCAGCTCATTTCCGCAAGGGACCCCTGTCATTCTACATCAGCCTTCCTTGTATGTTGACTGCTCATGATCTACACAGTCAGAGGTCAACAGGGCACATGTGCATGGAACCGGAGCTCTTTCCAATTCCCCCCCCCCCCACTTCCTCCTTTCCTCAGAAGCTGCAGGGTTTGAGAAGATAAAGAAAAGAGCAGCTGAACAGCTTAGGATGTGACAGTAGTATGCATTTATCTTTTAGCATTTGGCAAAAAACAACTCCAATACACAGATAGTCCTTGACTTACAACAGTTCATGTAATGACCGGTCCAAGTTTCAATGGCAGTGAAAAAAGTGACTTATGACCATTTTCACAGTTGCAACCTTTGTGGCATCCATGGACATCCCCATGGACATGTGATCGAAATTCAGATGCTTGGCAACTGGCTCATATTTATGATCGTTGCTAACTCCCAAGGTCCTGTGATCACCTTTCGCAACCTTCTGACAAGCAAAGTCAATGGCGAAGGCAGATTAACTTAACAACCGAGTTTCTGGTTTATCAACTGCAGTGATTCACTTATCAACTGTGTCAAGAAAGGTCGTAAAACTCAATAAATGTCTCACTTAGAAATTTTGAGCTCTATTGTAGTCATAAGAAGAAGGCCACCTATAGTACTTTGAATAACAATAACAATATGAACCCCTTATATAATCCCATTGACCCTTTGGGGTCATTATTGACCTCTTTGGAAAATACTGCTCTAGACCAAATTTCCGAGTAGTCCTTGAATTATGACCAGTCGTTTAATGACTGTTAGATGTCACAACATACTTTTAAAAAGTTACTTATGATAACACCCTCAAAGTTATGAATGCTGCGTCAACCCTAAAGTTATATAATTGTATTTCGGATGCTTGGCATTTGGCTCACATTTACAACCAAGTGCAGCATCTTGCAGTCACATGATTATTTTTGGTGACTGCTGTTTCTGGCAAAAAAAAATTGATTGGATAAGCTGGGTTCAGACTTAGGACTGTATGATTCACTTAATGACCACATTATTTACTTAATGATGGCAGTGACTTACTTAATAATTGTTGTAAAACTGGTCATAAAATCCAGTCCAGTGGTGACTTGACTTATGACTGGAATGACTTACAACCAAAATTCTGGACTCAATTGTAGCCATAAGTCAAGGACTACTGCATATCATACCATAGCCATTTCTGTTGGACACAACCTGTTGAAATTTATGCCAATGAAGTCTTGTGTATGCTAGTTTGATCTACACAATTCTAAATCATTGAAATTGAGCATTATTTAGTTGTTATGTATCTAGGTTTGTTTCCTTAACTGACATCGTGTGCTGCTGACGAGGTATCCTTCTGATTAATGCATTCTGTGTAAACTAAAGTTTGAACTAAAGCACAAAACTTTAGTTAAGAAGAATAAGGTACAGGATAACCTTTGAAAGGATTTTTTTCCTGTTATCAATAATCTCAGAATTATTTTCTAGCACAGCCTGGACATAAAATTGATTACCTAAGATTATCCCTGTAAAGAAGCTAGTTAAAAATGTGTTGGCTGAAAATCACTTGTGCCTTTGGGATTTGTTTTCCGTCATTTTTATAGAGAAAATTGTATTTGTGGTGTTTCTTCTGTATCCTAACATTGAAAGGAACATTAAAAACCAGATATTTGCTCAGCGCAGGAATTCATAGAAACCGTTCTTATCCAATGGCTCTCTGGCCTTTTTGATGAGAAACCCATCACTGTCAAACAACTTCTTTCATTAGTTATTTTTATAGATTTATCCTAACATTCAACTGAAATCTGGCTCCCTATATTTTAAGGCAGTTCTTAAGTATGGTAGGATAGTAGAGATTGTTAATCTTCATTGTTTGACATCCATTCATTATTTGTTGGAGTCTTATGCTGTCTTTTCCCAAACATTTTTTCAGCATTAAACATTAGATTTCCTTTATTAGCTTTAATTCCCTTACTCACAATTCCCATTTCCTTTCTTTGCCCATCTTCTGTTTTATCAGAGTCCTTAAAATTTTGTTATTTTTCTCATTTCTTTATTTTCTATCATTTAATTGCTGGAAAAGCTTGTGATTTTACTTGTTTCTTAGAATATTAGCCATCGCAGAACAATTATTCCCATCCTGATGCCTTCCAAATGTATTGGACTACAACTCCGAGAATTTCCAGGCATCATAGGCATTGGAGTAGTTTAGCTTAATATATTTGAAAGGTGGAAATTTCAATTAAGTCCCTCTTCAAATTTTGAAGTTTACCATGGCAGCTTTATTGCATCTATTTATCTTTTTAGAGTGGGTATTAAATGATTTATTTTCATCGTGCAGGACTAATATCGGGATGTGTTTTCTTCAATTCTCTCCCCTACATCATTTTTCTCTCTTGCATTTGCCATCGTTCATGTTTTCCATTGATAAAATAGAACAAAATAAATAACCTTCCACAGCAACATCATGTAATACGAGTTGAGTTTAAAAAGCTAAATAGCTCGTATGTTTTCAATGCCCCCATGTGGTAAGCAACTGTAGAATCTTCTTTCTATTTTAAGTTCAGTCCTGGATTTCCCCTAATGAAGGGCAAATCAAGATAATACAAGTAGCCCTCAAGGTATGACGACAACTGAGCTCAGAATTTCTGTTGCTAAGTGAGATAGCTGTTTTGTGAGTTTTGCTCCATTTTATGACCTTTCCTGCCATAGTTGTTAAGTGATTCACTTCAGTTGTTAAGTTAGTAACACAGTTCTTAAGTGAATCTGGCTTCCCCATTGACTTTGCTTGTCCGAAGCAAAGGGGGGGGGGGAATCACATGACCCCAGGACACTGCAACTGTCATAAGTATGAAGCAATTGCTAAGCATCCAAACTTTGATCATATGACCAAAAGAATGCTACAACGGTCATAAGTGTGAAATATGGTCCAAAGGTACTTTTTTCCAGTGCCATTATAACTTTGAACGGTCACTAAATGAACCTGTAATCTGAGTTTGCTATTTTATATTTTGCTACTGCTTTGGGATGACAGTTGTAAGTTGTGTTTTATTAACTAATGCTCTTTTCTGTCAAGAAACGTTTTTTCTTCTAAAACCATAGCTCACCATCAATCTTCGTTATGGCTAGGCAGTTCTAGCCTGACAATTTGCTTTGATGAGGAGGGTGGGACCTAGTTTTGTTCGCAAGCAAGATCTGAAATGGCTTCATTAAATCTTTCCTGTGCAATTCAATTTGCTCTGGATTGCATGGGCTCCATGTACAAAAATTTAGCTGCAGCCCCAGCTGCCATTTTGAAACTAGAATACTTGAAGATATGTGAACTTCAATTTCCAGATAGCTTTGTCTATATAATGTTCACAGATTCCCACTTGAAATGATGGCTGAGTTTGTCCATGTGTTGTAAGTTTGAGTTTTCATAAAGTTTTCTTACCAGTAGTTGGTGTTCATGAATGCACTCTACTCGTTTTCTTCCTGTCTGTCATCCTTTGTGGCTGTTGTGGTGTTCTTACATTGGAAGTTGTAGGTGACAAACCAGCTGTCAGACATGAAGAGATAAACCACATTTACACATCATTCAAAAGGGACAATAAAAAGAAGAAATTTTTAAAAACCCATAACACATCCTTTCCAGTAGCCAGCATCCAGATAAACAGGGATTGACACCAGACAAACAATCAAGCAGAAAAATACCTAATGAAGGAACTACCAAGAAGAAAACCAAATCTTCCTCAAATTTTATGACTGTTTGCCAACCAGTCACTTGTCAGAAATGGGAGGCTGTAGAAATTAATAATAAATAAATACTGGCAGGTAAGCTAATGTATATAAACAGGGAGCCAATGCCACACTCAATGGCACTGATGTTGTTACCTAGTTAGGAAATGAGTCCTCTGCAAGCAAACAACCAAGGTCAGAGAGCACCAAGAACTTTGTATGATTGTTCAGAATAATTGGACAGAATATAAATACCTAACTTATCCATTTTTACGCCTTTCTTCTGATAAAAGATCATGTTCTCCCTTTAATTCTTGTTTTTGTACCCTGCAAACTTGGTTTATGTTTTTCTTCCGCTTGGCAACTTCTGGGCTTTTTCAAGGCCATCTCAGTTTGAAATCCAAGAGCTTTTTCTTTCTAAAAGCTCTTGGAACATTGTGTGAAGACCGGATGCTTTATTGGATTGAAATTGGTCACTACGAGGAGGCAGTAGTCCAGATACTTGTTATTTCTGGAATGCTATTTCAGTATTATGTTGTACCTTTTCCAAAATGGTCTTAATTTGTGACAGGAAGTAGATCTTTAAGGACTCAAACCATCTAGGCTCTCTTGCTAGCTTGATCCTTTTGCCAGAGATGATGTGAATTTGGCTGATTTTATGCCAAAATCTCCCCCCCCCCCCCGATTTCCTGAAAGTTTATGAAAAGCAAAAGAGGCTTCTGATGTTCTTCCGAATTCTAAAGGTCCTTTAGAAATTGTTTAGATTTTCTGTCACTGGGGGCTTTGGAGTCACCTTATCATTCCAAGATGATAGGATACATTATTTATTTTTATAGATCAAACTTCTCCATCCATCGTACAACCCACCCACCCCCCAGTTGCCTTTGCTTCTTAGACTGAAAGACTTTTAGGGGAATAGTGCTCTTCCACTGACTTCTTTTGGCATTTAATGAGAAAATCAGAAAGGTGGAAGACTGCTGTACAAAATGGATTATCCAGTGTAAGGTAGATAACTCAACGTACATGGGTATGTTAGCGTAAGTTCAAGAGTTTCGGTAATTATATCTGTCCATTCTATCAGATGTGGCAGAGAAGTCATGCTTGCCTAATTAGGAAGCTATTAGTGAGTCCCAAGAGGTGGTTCTTCTCTGCTGTGGTGACCACCTTGTGGAATCTTCTCCACCCTGGAAGTTAGGTTAGCTCCATCCCTGCTAATGTTCTGGAAGTCCCTCATGATCTGACTGTGTCAACAGTCCTGAGACATTGAGGCAACTCCCTTTATTGTTGTTAACAGTCACCATCTCTTGTGCCTTCTGCTTTTTAAATATTTTTATTATGATTGTTTTTGTATTTATCGCTATTTAATTCAGTTTTGTACACTGCCCAGAATCACTGCTTGTGAGACGGGAAGCCATATAATCTTGGTAAATAAATAAATACCAATAAAATAAGAAAAACAAGGTGATTTAATTTCCATCACATTCATAGAACATAGAGTGTCAGTTGGAAGGGAACTTGGAGGTCTTCTAGTCAAGCCCCCTGATCAAGGAGGAGACCATATATCGTTTCAGACAAATGACTGTCCAGTCTCTTCTTAAAAGCCTCCAGCGATGGGTCACCACAACTTCTGAAGGCAAGCCATTCCACTGGTTAATTGTTCTCCCTGTTAGGAAGCTTCTCCTTAGTTCTAGGTTGGTCCTCTCCTTGATCAGTTTTCCTCCATTGCTTCTTGTTCTGTCTTCAGGTACTTTGGAGAATAGGTTGATCCCCCCCCCTCTTCTTTGTGTCAGCCCCTCAAATATTGGAACATTGATATCATGTCAACCCTAGTCCTTTTTTCCCCCCAGACTTAGACAATACCCAATTCCTGCAATCATTTTTTATATGTTTTCACTTGTGAATTTAGCCCTTTTCATATATTTTAACCTATGAATCATTTTTCATATATTTTCAGATGTTCTGCCAAGCCACGTCTTTGTGTTTAGATACACGGATATTTAAAGTAGTTTAGAATACAAAATAAAAATGCTTAATGCCTGATTTGAAGCGGGCTTACAGTATTAAAAAAAGGGATGCGGTGGCTCAGTGGGTTAGGACGCTGAGCTTGTCGATCAGATGGTCGGCAGTCTGGCGGGTCGAATCCCGAGTGCCGCGTAACAGAGTGAGCGCCTGTTACTCGTCCCAGCTTCTGCCAACCTAGCAGTTCGAAAGCACGTAAAAATGCAAGTAGAAAAATAGGGACCGCTACGGTGGGAAGGTAACAGCGTTCCGTGCGCCTTTGGCGTCTAGTCATGCCGGCCACATGACCACGGAGACGTCCTCGGACAAGCGCTGGCTCTTCGGCTTTGAAACGGAGATGAGCACCGGCCCCTAGAGTCAGAAACGACTAGCACGCATGTGCGGGGGAACCTTTACCTTTAGCTTTACAGTATAAAGTGTCCAATTCCATAAACTTTCCTTATCAGTTTGCATCAGCTGAATCAACTTCTGTGTGATATATCTAGCAATGTAATGTTTGGAACACAGAATGATTCTGAGAATTTAACTATATATTCTCTACTTTTATTTCCTACTAAGGAAATAATCTTTCCCACCACAAGGAAGAGAATGGAGAGAAAACAAAAGTAGAAACAAGCCTCAAATCTTCGCTACAAACACTCTCACTGCCATACATGTCTATATTTAGTTTAGTTGATTTTCAAAGTTGCCATTGATAGAAGAATGTGCTTTTATTTGCATATGTTCACAACAAGAAAGGTGCGAGGGAGATAAAAAACTATATAGAGTACATAGAATTTGAGTGACAGCTCAGCTGGTGAAGATCAGTGATTGAAGATTCATTGTGCATAAATCTTCTGTACTTACTAGGAGACACAGCTAAGCTCTGAAGCATTTAACTCTTTCTGAATATTGCACAATGCATTTTCTTTCTAATCTGAATGTAATTTAATATTAAGGTGAATATTGTACATTGTCTTTCTCCCGTCACATTATTAACAAAGAAGAAGTGATAGGAAATGACATTTTGAGTTACCATGTCAACAGGAGTGGGAAAACTTCTTTTATTCCAGAGATCCACCATCTATTATGTATGGCCTTATATACAAAAGGATTATTTTATAAGTACTAAATACCAGTCCTGTTCTTTATTTGCCTTGTCAAGAAACTCAATTTTTAAATCTGATTAACATCTAGGTTTTAAGACACAAGGAGAGCCACAGTTTAAATAATTCTCTTTTGTAAAGCTTTCTGGGGTATTTCTATCTTCTCTGCTATAAATTCTGTAAGTTCACGTCATGCTACGTAAAAAGATTAATTCCTGTTCATCTGTTTTCCTTGGAAGATTATCTTGCTCACTCTTTCTTGAATGGGCCAGATAAATGAGCAAAAATGTACAGTACAGGTAGTTCTCGACTTACGACCACAATTGAGTTCAAAATTTTCTATCGCTAAGTGAGACAGTGAGCTTTGCCCCATTTTACGATCTTTCTTGACATAATTGTTAAGTAAATCACTGCGGTTGTTTAATTAATAACATGACTGTTAAGTAAATCTGACTTCCCCATTGAACTTTTGCTTGTCAGAAGGTCGCAAAAGGTGATCACATGACTCTGTGGGACTGCAACCGTCATAAATATGAGTTGGTTGCCAAGCATTTAAATTCTGATCACGTGACCATGGAGATGCTGCCACAGTATGTAAAAGGGTCAGAAGTGACTTTTTTCAGTGGTGTCGTAATTTTGAATGGTTGTAAGTCATGGACTACCTTTTTCTTGTTCCTTAAGTTATTTGATTTGGCCTTTAGAGAGGTCAAGATATGCAAAAGGTTCTTCTTTGGGAGAGAAAGAGATGTCAAGACTGGATCCAACGTGACTGGGTTTAGGTCAGAATGAGGTTGAGGTAGAACTAGTCATTTGAGTTTGCTACCTGTCCAGTCTCTGAATCCTGACCTCTGAGCTCTTAACAACTCTGCTACTACTGAGTGGAGAAAATGATGGAATAGTGGAGGAGGACCAGATTGTAAGGTGGAGCTTCTGGAAGAAACAGCCTCCTTGGGGGTATCATAATGAGAAAGTGCTTCTTGTGTGAGGGTCTAGTTGCGAGGGGTTTTATAAAGCCGTATCAAAATAATCATTGGAATACAACTTCATTCAGCCCCTTTTTGAGCTTCCCCAATGGCATCTGTGATTGTGAACTCTTTCTTTGAATATCTCAACTTTTGACCAGACCATGACTGATCCTTTTCTCCAGCATTATATTCCTGGATTGACTTTGAATCTACCACCTTGATTTCCTGTTTTCTGTTTTTAATTAATATATTTTCTCTTTCAATCCTTTCTGTTCCATAGAAAGGGAATAATTCTGGCATCTGTGCATGCCACTCAAGATAGTTCAGTGGTATTTTTCTAAGGAGAAAAGGCCTCAGTGATGACATAAAGTTGCTGGAGTGAAGACTTGAAGCAGGTTATGAGGTACCAAACACATGGGCCTAGTGAGAACTGACAGTTCAACCTCATTGTGCCTGTTTTAGGTTACATTCCAATTTTGTCATGTTTTCTATCTCATAATTGCAGGAAAGCTTTCATTGATTTGAACAATCACTGAAATTCACTGAGATGATAAAGGAAGCTTTGGGGGCACTTAGGGAGCTTAATGAATGATTAGTCCAAATAACATACATTAACCATACAGAGGCCATGGCAGTATATTTATTCTGCAGTTTGTTTTGTTTTGTTCATTCCCTAGTGATGAAAAAAAATTGCGAAAATTGCAGTTGTAGTACCAAATTTAATGTATCTGGGCACCTCTGAGACAAAAACATAAATAAAAGGGCTGAAGGTTACATATGACCTATGGTGGTGGCTCTCAGCCTTTTGTCTATGGAGATTCTCAGTCATCCAGGTCATGGTTGTCCCAAAGGTGTTTTTTCAAGAGGCAGCTGGGCTTTCTTGTTTTCCTTTGAGGACATTTCGCTTCTCATCCAAGAAGCTTCTTCAGCTCTGACTAGATAGTGAGGAATGGAAGGATTTATACTCCTTGCAGACAGCTGGTCATTTGAGACCACTTGGGGCTTTATCTGTGTCCTCAGGGTCACCTGAGTAGTGCAAATGGGTGTGGCCATCTATGTCAAAATTGAGGGATACAACAACATCTACCTCCAGTCTTCCAGCAGTTCCGAGAAGGCTCCACACCCATTTGCACCACGCAGGTGAAAAGTGGCCTCAATGACTCTCTAAAAGAATGCAAATGACCGGCTGTCTGCAAGGAATATAAATCCTTCCATTCCCCGCTATCCAATCAGAGCTGGAGAAGCTTCTTGGATGAGAAGCAAAATGTCATCAAAGAAAAACAAGAAAGTCCAGTTGCCTTTTGCAAAAAGCACCTTTGGGATTCTCAACCTTTTCTTCACCACGGACCCTCTTTTGTGACCACAGACCACCAAGACGTAACTCAAGATTGAAATCATAACATTTCTTTAAGCCTTCGTGGACCTCCTGTGATGACATAATAATAATAATAATAATAATAATAATAATAATAATAATAATAATAATAATAATAATAATAATGATGAAGAAGAAGAAGAAGAAGAAGAAGAAGAAGAAGAAGAAGAAGAAGA
>JAKJMR010001102.1:564198-591699 GCA_024449315.1 Daboia siamensis
AGAAGAAGAAGAAGAAGAAGAAGAAGAAGAAGAAGAAGAAGAAGAAGTTGGAAGGGACCTTGGAGGTCATCTAGTCCAACCCCCTGCTCAGGCAGGAAATTTCTTCCCAATGCAGGGCTTTTTGGTCAGGATTCAGCCAAGACCACTCCTCCTCAGAGAGGTACACAGCCACTTCCTCGAAGGACCCCCCTGAAGATCATGGGTTGAGAGGCACTGACCTATAGTCACTTATTCCTTTTATTAAGCATTCTACCATTAGAGAACTTGAAAGACCAAGTTAGGCACATATCTACATGGAGAACATCCAGGTATCATTAAGAGTTGATACCAGTTTACTGCAGATATTTAATCTAGGCAACCTTGGCTCTTTTATGACTCGTAGACTTCAACTCCCAGAATTCCTGAAATAGGCAACATTATTCTGTATTATGATTGAGGGAAGCACAAAGAGAGGTTCAAAACAGTCTCCTCAGTTTATCATCTTTTCTTTTTTCAAATTTTGTGGTGGCCACAGTGGGCTTTCTTGGAAAGTTTATTAGGAGATTTCCAGAGAGTGGAAGAATGAGGGAGAGGTTTGCAGTATCCAGACATTAGAGTAGATATCATGTATTGCACTTGAGCATTTTGGTCTAGCTGCTGTGTTATGCCACAGCTTAGAATTCTTCCCCAAAGTAACATCTACAGATGTGAAGTTCCTGTGCATTTCATTACCCAACTAGGTGACAACATCAACATGAGTGAATGTGGGATTTGCAATTGCAGATTATTGCAGTAATTTGCCCTGCCAGTTTTAATACTTAGGGCAGGGGTGTCAAACTCAATTTCACTGAGGGCCGCATCAGCATTGCGGTTGTCCTCAGGGGGCTGGGTGGGCGTAGCCTGGGTGGGCGTAGCCTACTGGGTGGGCGTGGCTAGAGTGCGTATGGCCTACTGGGTGGGCGTGGCCAGCTCTACATCATTGGCATCAAGGGTGCCTATGGGGGCCTGGGCAGGAGTGGGACAGATCTGGGGGTCTCTGGCAGAAGGAGAGTCTCTGGGCCAGGGCCAAGGCAGTGGGGGCCGTTCCCTCACTGTTTCCAGGATGGCTTCGCGGGCCGCATGAAACCACTTCGCGGGCCGAATCCGGCCCCCGGGCCTTGTGTTTGACACGTCTGACTTAGGGTGTAGTTTCCTCCTGGGGTGGAGGAGTTCTTTGGTGGTATAGGAGAAAACCACACCTCCACCAAAACTGTCACGTTACCTACTTGGAAAATGAAATATCTACACGCAAACAACTAAGGTCAGAAAGCACCAAGAACTCCACTGTTCAACCCTGAGCTACACATACTCCTTTCTGTTGAATCTGCAGATGGGCTGGTTTTACTATTCTAAAAATCTCTCAGCTCATATGTTATAAATCAGGAGTTTTGTTACAAATGCTGGGAAGAACCAATGAATGGCACTCCTCCAGAATCCACTGCAACGTTCTAGCGTTCCTCTGCCATCATGTTTATGCTGCGGGCTCTGTAAAGGTAGAAAAATTCAGCGCTGTTGAATTTATTTAAACCTAATTAACTCATTTCATTTCTACATTTTGCAAGGCAGTTCCATTCCTCATCCATGAGTTTTATAGTTTTGCTGCTTCTTGGAGAACATTTGCAATCAGATAAAGGAAGTTCGAGTGGTAACTAACTCTTGATGCTCCTGTGTATTTAAAACGCAAAAGCTTTAAAAGAAAGTTAAATGGAGGTTCAGTCAACATTAGAACACAAATTGGTGTGGGCGGATCTCTCTTGTGATCTGGTACATAATTAATGCAGGGCAATAGATTAATTAATAGGATGCTCATCCGCTCCTGAAAATTAATGGAACTGTAACTTTTTTTTTAATTGTCAGTATTCAGTGGGCATATGTATATGTTACTGTGACTTGTGTTCCTAGATGATGTTTATGCAAGAATATACAACAGTGTTCTCATGATCTCTCTTCCATGTATCAAATCAACAAAATTAATGCTGAATGTATGATCCTACTTTTATGAATTATTTTAGCACCTCTTAGGTTGACCTATCATGAGTCCTCAGATTTCCTTTTCCTTGCCTTTCTTTTTGTAAAAGTTTATTTGGCACTGTGGATAATCCGCTCTGCCTGTATAACCCTCACACAATAACTGCCTTTCATAACTGCCTGGCTTACATCTGTACACCACCTTTATCCTCCAATGATCCCAGCCAGGTTTATTGATTTAAAAGGTTTTATGTGTCTGGTTGTTTCCTAGAGTTTGGAAGAGAAAAACAAGAGAAATGGGTTTACAAATAGACACATACACACACAAATAGGTGTACAGACATGCAGGACTAAGTGGGCAGATGAAGCTGGCTTATGCTGTGTCACTTCCAGGAGATAATTGCAGTCCTCATTAATCAGAAGACATTTGCAAGAGATGCAGCTTTCTCATATGGGATTTGATTCTGCTTTGATCTCCTCCTGTAGTAATTGACCCTGAGCTAGAAGTAACATTTCTAGTGATTTAATCTGCCATGGATGGTCCCACCAAACTTCAGCATGTGGAAAAAGTATATATGATAAAAAGGGGGATTTTCTTTTTCTTAACTTGAAAGATAGAAATGACATACTGTGTTTGATGGACATCTTACTCTCATTTTATGCGTAATGCAGAACAGTGATGCAGAACACTAAGCTGGCAGGAATAGCCAACACTCCAGAACAGGGGTCAGCAACCTGAAACAGTGAAAGAGCCACTCGGAACCAGTTCCCTCACAAAAGGAAAAACTGGGAGCCGCAAAAAATGTGTGCGCATGCGCATACATGCGCACATGCGCAGAACAGGGTTTGACTGAAGAGTGGAGCCAAGGTGAGATATGCACCTACCCTGCATATTTGAATTGATTGGTTGAACTTTTTTAGTCCCACTTGTTTTTTTTGGACTACACGTAGCAGAAGACTGGGAGCCGCAGGAGTCGGCTGAAAGAGCCGCATGTGGCTCCGGAGCCGTGGGTTGCAGACCTGTGCTCC
This sequence comes from Daboia siamensis, assembly GCA_024449315.1. Classification (NCBI taxonomy): domain Eukaryota; kingdom Metazoa; phylum Chordata; class Lepidosauria; order Squamata; family Viperidae; genus Daboia; species Daboia siamensis. Next base: position 567,214 of record JAKJMR010001102.1, read on the forward strand.
AGAAGATAGCCTTAAGATACAGAAGGATCTTGACAGACGAACATTGGGCGCTATCTAGCAAAACGAAATTCAGTAGTGAAAAAAGTAAGGTTCTACATTTAGACAAGAAAAACCAAATGCACAGGTATGGTATAGGTCAGGGGTCAGCAACCTGAAATAGTGAAAGAGCCACTCGGAACTGGTTCCCTCACAAAAGGAAAAACGGAGCCGCAAAAAATGTGTGCACATGCGTGTACATGTGCACATGCGCAGAACAGGGTTTGAAAAGTGGAGCCAAGGTGAGATATGCACCTACCCTGCATATTTGAATTGATTGATTGAAGTTTTTTAGTCCCACTTTTTTTTTTGGACTGCACATGGCAGAGGACTGGGAGCCGCAGGAGGCAGCTGAAAGAGCCGCATGTGGCTCCGGAGCCGCGGGTTGCAGACCTGTGGTATAGGTGCTACATTGATTGATAGTGGCAACTGTGAGAAGGATCTTGGAGTCCTAGTAGACAATCACTTAAACATCAGCCAGCAGTGTGCTGCAGCTACCAAAAAAGCCAACACAGTGCTAGGCTGCATTAACAGAGGGATAGAATCAAGATCACGTGAAGTGTTAATACCACTTTACAATGTCTTGATAAGGCCACACTTGGAATACTGCATCCAGTTTTTGTCACCACGATGTAAAAAAGATGTTGAGACTCTACAACAGACATGTCAAACTCACGACATCACGTGACATCGTGCAACGTATCGGGACGGTTTTGCCATTGCTGGCAATGGGGTGGGGGCGGCTTCTGGAAGACACTTCTGGCCTGCAGGCCAGCAGTTTGACATCTCTGCTTTAGAAAGAGTACAGAGAAGAGCAACAAAGATGATCAGGGGACTGGAGGCTAAAATGTGTATAAGGAACGGTTGCTGGAATTGGGTATGTGTACTTTAATGAAGAGAAGGGTGAGGGGGGACATGATAGCAGGGTTCCAATATCTCAGGGGCTGCCACAAAGAAGAGGGAGTCAAGCTATTCTCCAAAGTATCTGAAGGCAGGACAAGAAGCAATGGATGGAAACTAATCAAGGAGTGAAGCAACCTAGAACTAAGGAAAAAATTCCTGACAGAACAATTAACCAGTGGAACAACCTGCCTCCAGAAGCGGTGAATGCTCCAACACTGGAAGTTTTTAAGAAAAGACTGGATAGCCATTTGTCTGAAATGGTATAGGTCCCTTCCATCATCATCATCATCATCTTCTTCTTCTTTTTCATCATCATCATCATTATTATTATTATTATTATTATTATTATTATTATTATTATTATTATTATTATTATTATTATTATTATTATTTTGTGGTTTAGCCCAGGATTGTCCAGCTCTGGCATCTTTAATACTTATGGATTTCAACTCCCCAAATTCCTCAGCAACTGATTTTGGAAGGATGGAAGGCTGAGTCAATCTTGAGCTCCATTAGGATCGAACTCCAAGCTGTGAGCAGAGTTTGCCTGCAAATACTACAGTTTAACCATTGTGCCATCTCAATTGTGATCGATCGTATGTCGAGGATTACCTGTAATCCCTGAAATTTCAGAGGAAATTTCAAAGAGAGAGAAGATAGGAGTCCAAAACAGCCTTCTGTTTACGTTAAATTGCCATAAATAGAAAAATAGGAGACAAGATTTTCAACATTTTTTTTCAAATTTTTTTTTTCTTCAATTGATGATTGTTTATTTTCCTGAATTCTTCCCCTCCCCTCTCCTCTCCTCTCATGTTGAGGATGGGTAAGAAAATGTAGCAACTCTTTACTGAAAAGTAAGGTGCCTCATAAGATTTCAGACAAAACAGCCATGCCTGTATCTAAAGCACGGGTGTCAAACTCGATTGCGTCACGTGATATATCGTGACGGATCGTGACTTTTTTTGCCTTTGTGGAGCTGGGGTAGGCGTGGCCTGCGCGTGACACATCCGGGCCCACTGGCTGCCAGTTTGACACCCCTGATCTAAAGTGTCCTTTAGACCGCGTGGATGGAAATGACATGTCCAGTTGCATCAGGTACATTTTAATGTCCGTTTCAGTGCTGTTCAGGGAGGGAACTGCATGCCTGGAGCCCATGATAAATTTCATTTCCTAACATTTTGCACTTATCTGAAGTCTGCCTATATATGTTATCCCAGCTTTAACAAGCACTTTATAAGGTTCTGAGCTGGAACAATTAGTGTTTACTGCTTTAGGGCAAGAATTAACGACCAACCGTAATGGAGCCACACTGTTGTACATGCCACAACTGGCAAGATAAACCCTGTGGGAGATTTCTCGGTAATGCCACTCTTCCGAGACGAATGGCATTTGGGGGAAAAAAATGCCAGCACTTCAGAGAAATGCCAAAAGTTGCACATGCTCCCACTAAACCTTTGACCCAGATAGCAAATGTTCTAGATTAGAGGGAAAATAGGGGAACTACAAATTGTCTTGACCCCATGTAGCAATTAATCCAATTTAGTCAAGCCGACATAACACACCTCATTATCTAAACCCTTTTCGCTGGCAATCCTTCTGTGCTTTTAAGGTTTATGGCCTTCGGCAAACCCTGCTTAGTTAACCTTGTAAGTTTGATATTTATTTTGAGGGTTTTAAAGAAACGGGAAAGGCAAGGCTTGCTTTTCCTTCACTTCTTAAGGAATCCTGGAGAGCTGCCAAATTTATTTCCCTCCCTCACCCCATATCAAAAGAAAATGGGGAAGGGAGGAAATTTAACATAACCGCAGTACTTCAAGGCAAGTGATACTTCAAAGTAATAAAACTGGAACATCCTTGTTGATTTATTCCTAGTTATAAAAATGAGAACAAGTACTTCTGTTTTTAAAAAACAAAAATATTTTTTTTTCCTGGGTTGCATGTTTTTTTTATGGAGGTATTCTTAGGGGATGAATAGAAACAAAAACAGTTTGCTTATCTCTGGAAGTTTTCATAGTGAAATTCTGCAAATAATTGTAGAATAAGACTAGTCTTTTATTTTCCATTACAGGTAGCGTGCGACTTAACGAGCACAATTGAGCCCCAAATTTTTGTTGTTAAGTGAGACATTTGTTAAGAGAGTGTCGCCCCATTTTACGACCTTTCTTGCCACAGTTGTTAAGTGAATAACTGCAGCTGTTAAGTTAGTAACCTGGTTGTTAAGTGAATCTGACTTCCCTATTGACTTTGCTTCTCAGAAGATGGCAAAAGGGGATCCCGTGACCTTGGGAGACAGCAACAGTCATAAATATGAAACAGTTGCCAAGCATCTGAATTTTGATCACGTGACCATGGGATGCTGCAAAGGTCATAACTGTGAAAAATGGTCATAAGTTATTTTTTTCCCGTGCTGTTGTAACTTTTGAACGGTCACTAAATCGAGGAGTATCTTTTATCAAATCTTGAAGTGGGTAGCCTGGATCATTACACTATATTGTTGACTAATAAATCCCTTCAGATGACTTAAGATTTAGGATCTATTATGTTAGAAACATTCATGGATAGAAGAATTTTTTTTTCTCATTTAGAGTTCAGTTTTTGATCTTGGCAAATAGAAACCTGTAGGATGGGAAATAACCAGTGGCGTAGCGTGGGTTGTCAGCACCCGGGGCAAGGCAAGTAATTTGTCCCTCCCCCAGATAGTCCCTCGCTCTCTCTCCGCACCGCACCGCATGCCTGGCACCCCTCCTCCACAGTGGGCGGCGACCCGGCGGCTCGGATCGGATTCACACAGCCAGCACTGCAGTGAGAGAGAGTGAGTGAGCCAGGCAGGGGCAGAGAGCTGCGAGTGCGAGCGTGCCCCCCCAGATGTTGCGGCCCCAGATGTAGCGTGGGGGGTGCAGCCGGCCCCCCCTGCACCCCCCACGCTACGCCACTGGAAATAACATTGCCTTGTAAATGATTGCAAAGATACCTTTGTTTATTAATTGGGTGAATAGTGGGGAACCATAAGGAGGATACTAAAACAAAAACAATCCTAGTATTTATTAATAACAGTACTCTATTGGTAACAATTTAGTATAGCACAGTAATAGTTTCCAAAGTGCCCAATAAATTAAAAGTTACACCTCTCTTTTTCACCCTCCTGTCACCCTATTTTCTTTTTGGAGATGAAGATTTATTTTATTTTATTTTATTTTATTTATTTTTTATTTTATTTTATTTTATTTTGCTTTACTTTCTTTAATTTATTTTCAAAAAACAAAACTATTGAAAACCGCGCTGTCTCAAGGAGTAGGGCTAATATTGTACATATATGATGGCACATGTTGTCAACGTCATTAATCACTTGGAACAATTTTTCAGACTGGCACCATGGTTGAGTTATCCATCACACTCATAGTTCGTTTGACTAAGGTTCATTGAACAAAACATATGAACGCTACTGGGTTCATACAACATGCTGAGCCAAAAACAGAACCTGTCCATCATCCTGTCTTGTCCAGTCTATTCCAGCCTGGTGCTTTCCAGGTGTGCTCATTAGAAATTGGGATATAATACAACACATCTGGAAAAAATACGTTTCTAAATCCAGTGGTTGGCCTCATGTTTTGGGAAACACTTGAGCAAGTGGAAAAGCAACAGCTAAAGATGGCAAACCTACCTAATAATCCTTCTACCTATTTTTCTCACAACAACGACGTTGTGAACTTTCATGACTAAGACGGGACTAGAACTCATGGTAGCCCAGTATCTTGCCTGGTGCCTTAAGCACCAACCAAAGTGACTCGTATAGATAGATAGATAGATATAAAGGATGAAAATTACTTTATGATCTACAAAAGAGGCAGATCACTTTTAAAAAAAAAAAAAAATTCAATTATTTCTACATACGAGTTTGAAAAGCCCACATTCCATTCCATTCCAATCAAATCAATGCAAATTGATTTTTATTAGGATCAAGGACCATCATAAGCATCCCACTCAATTTGAGGTTTTCATCGCCGTCCTCCAAATGACTGTTTGCCACCCAGAGATTGCCCTCCCTAAAGTTAAAAAAAGTCTAAAAAAGTTAAAAAAAGGTTAGATATACAGGCAGTCCTCGACTTGCAGCGGTTCATTTAGTGACCATTCAAAGGTACAACAGCACTGGAAAAGTGATTTATGACCGTTGTTCACAATTGTGACCTCTGCAGCATCCCCGTGATCATGCAATCAAAATCGTGATGCTGGCTGTGTCATGTGATCTCCTTTTGCAACCTTCTGAAAAGCAAAGTCAATGGGGAATCCTGATTCACTTAACAACCAGGTTACTAACTTCTCAACTCTCAGTGATTCACTTAATAACTGTAAGCAAGAAAGGTCGTAAAATGGGGCAAAAATTCACTTAACAAATGTGCCACCTAACAACAGAAATGTTGGGCTCTATTGTGGTTGTAATTTGAGAACTGCCTATATATTATCCTTAAGCCTCCTTTAGGTTAGTCATTTTGACTGGGTTCATAACTATAACCTGTAAGTATGGCCCTATACCCTATGAGACGTAGCCTGTTGCGTTGCTTTGGACATAATATTGTGAAATCTTACTTGTAGCTTTAGAGCTTAGTGTATTGTACTAGAGAATTATGCATGGACTGTGAAAAATTCACTGAAGCATATTGAAAGTAGCACACCATATTGCAGTGTTCAAAGCTTGTCTTCGTCTCAGCCTAATGTTTTTACTAAAATAATATGTAAAGTACCTTGATTTTCTGAAAGAAAAAAATGGAATATAAATGAAGAACACTGAAACGGCTCTTCTTAGTTGTTCAGTCTGGCACCTCCATCCACTCCAGTTGTGAAATGCTTATAGTCCTTGTCTTATAACAGGTCGCTTAGTGACCGAAGCCCTGTTGGACCCCCAAAAAGAGACTTAACGACACAGTTTCAAAGTTCATTGTCTGGTCCCCCTCCCCCCATGTTCACTTGACGACCGATGAAAAAAAGGTTGTAAAATCATATTTGATCATCTGATGACCACGTTTACAGTCATCGTGACTGTAATATGGGAGCTAAATCGTGGTTGTAAGCCAAGGGCTACTTGTATGGTATCCTAACTGTGTTTGTTGTTACAGGCACCATAACTAAGGAGCAGTTCAGAGATTGAAGGTGTAGAATGCCTGGCTATTCCATGCAAAAAAACTGAATACAGGTAGTCTTCAGCTTGTAACAGTTCATTTAGTGACTATTCAAAGTTATAACAGCACTGAGAAATGACCGTTTTTCACACTTACAACCATTGCAGCATCCGCATGATCATCTGATCAAAATTTGGATGTTTGGCAATTGGTTCATATTTACAGTGGTTGCAGTGTCCCGAGCTCATGTGGTCACCTTTTGCAACCTTCTGACAGAAAAAGTCAGTGGGAAAATCAGATTTGCTTAACAACCACGTTACTAACTTAACAACTGCAGTGATTAACTTAACAACTGTGGCAAGAATGGTTGTAAAATAGGACAAAATTAACTTAATAGCTGTCTCGTTTAGCAACATAAATTTTGGGCTCATTTGTGATCTTAAGTCAAGAGCTACCTGTATTATTTTTAAAATAATGTGGATCTGTTATCAAAGCCAGCAGGCTCGTGCGACGTAGCCTTTCATTTTGTTCAGGTTACCCCCCCCCCCCACCTCTGGTTTAGTATCATTGCCCTGAAAATAATTTACACATAGACTGTTAATATTCATTAATTTAACCCCTGTGTGCCTTCAGTGGCTTTCATCCATTAATGGCGTCTTCCTCCAGATGAGCATTTTAAATTGACTTTATTCTTATGGAAATGTGATCTCCCATTAATCCAAGAAGATAGATTGGAGTCTGGTGTAAACTCAGCTGTTCTGCCAATGAATTTGCTGAATGTTTTCTATTTTTATTTTACTGCTGATGGGTCAAATTGTATGCTGTCCTCTCTCATCTCTTACAGTGGTAAAAGAATGCGATAGGAAATAAGTATTTATTTTTTTGAAAAAAGAAACCACTGTAGGAAATTCTTTTTCTCAGTTGCACACTAACAATGTAAAGGTTTCTCTCCTTCACCTCTAGACTCAACTCTTACTTTTTGTTTTTATACTCATAGAAAAAGAAAGAAAAGATTAAATATCCGTCGATGATACACTCATTAAATCTAAGGCTATGAGCAGAGAAGGTGTACTTATCGTTGACACCTGTGTGACTTTGATAATAATACAGACTATTATGGCTTTTCCATTACATGAAAAAGTGTGGTGGGATTGTTGGCCCGAGGTGTGAACCCAGTTTGCGGAACAAAGTGTGCATTTTGGAAAACCAAATGCAGATTTAGTGACTGGATTTGCTGAACCCCTGTGCTTCAAAGAGGCTGTCTGCTCTCTCTCTCTCTCTCTCTCTCTCTCTCTCTCTCTTAATATTTCATTTTGAAACAATTTCATACATTTATGTATGTGTGTGTGTGTGTATTTTATTTCATGAAATTCAATTCTGCTTTTCAACCAGCATCCTCAAAATGTCACCAAAACAAACCGTATGATAAACATAAAAAGCAACAGTTCCAATTTAAAGAATAGAACTCATATTATTTGTCTGATTTCTCTTCTTGGGTTCTTTTTGACATGCCACTTGGGGCTATGAGATCACAAGGCAGAAAGGATTTTAGGATGAGGATACTTCGATTTCATTTAGTTGTTAGGTTTGGAGAACAAATTTCAACTGTAATGATGCCTTTGTTCCAATATTTTATTAAACAAGTAGGTGAGATCTTGACAAAGAGGGAGATAGAGTTTTATCAGTTCTATAAATTGGCTGACAAATGTCTTATCCTTTAATACATCATCTTCAAGAGCCCATGGCGCTTCCAAATAATCTTGGAATGCTTTAAAAAAATTTCAAGTCTTAAAAAATGGCTTCCAGGAGTGTTCTGGAATATCAGATGACTACAAAATATGGCCTGGGGTTAGATGGGGGAAGAAGTATTAATTCTTCAATGTTGTAAAAAGGTAAAGGTAAATGTTCCCCCGCACATGCGTGCTAGTCGTTTCCGACTCTAGGGGCCGGTGCTCATCTCCATTTTAAAGCTGAAGAGCCAGCGCTTGTCCGAGGACATCTCCTTGGTCGTGTGGCCGGCATGACTGGACGTCCACGGAACACTGTTACCTTCCCACTGTAGTGGTCCCTATTTTTCTACTTGCATTTTTACGTGCTTTCGAACTGCTAGGTTGGCAGAAGCTGGGACGAGTAACAGGCGCTCACTCTGTTACACAGCACTCGGGATTTGACCCGCCAAACTGCCGACCTTCTGATTGACAGGCTCAGTGGGTTAGGACATTGTACATCCGTATAAACCAACTCTCTGAGGGACTCATGGGGATATGTAGAATGGATATGCATAGGACATTTTAGATCAACACCCCCCCAACCTTTTGGGCATCAGGGAGTGGTTCCATGCAGAAAGGTTTTTCCATGGATCATAGGCGGTGTGGTTTTGCATGCTGTCTGGGATAGGGTTTCGCTTGTTTGTGCGGCCCAATTGCTGGCATGCTGTGGACTGGAGCGGATCCACAGACTAGGAGTTGGGGACCCCTTTTTTAGAGTAACATTAAAGAATTTTATATATGTCATAGGGTCTCTCCTTAATGGAAGAATGGGAGATGCCTTTGGATGGAGAGCCTTGAGCCTATGACTTGACTAAGATCTTACATTAGGAATAAAGGCTGAAACAGATCCAAGTCCTACAGTATTTACATATTTTGCAGCTCCAGTCTTTATCCTATTCCTTAGCTTCTCAGTGTGAACAAGATCAATGACATTGAGTAGAGACATAGAAAACTGAAGTCCCACCCTTAGACCCTTGGTAGACTTCCAAAGATTCTTGGAAGATGTGGTTCTTCAAGGAACCATTTGAGGACCATGAGATTGTCCTGTCCCCTCTTAGTGTCACCCTTAAGATGTTGTTGTTTTGACTATTATAGGTTGATTTTTGTGTTTTTCTTCCTTGATACAAGCCCTCCAGGGTGGTTTGGAAATTAATGGCATGCAAGCCATTAAACCTAAGTTTTGGAGATCAACTGTCCCAATCTGGAGGAGGAGTCAAGTGGGAAATTAGTCTGGAATCATTACATAAACAAAGGTCTGACCATCCTCTGAATGCCTTTGAGCCTTAGAAAGCTTTTAGTCTGGGGGAGGGATTCCTGTGAAATAGGCATAGAACAATAAAGGAGCTTGCTTGAACTTTCCAAATATGAGTCTGGTTCTTTCAGCCTGACAGCGAGCGAGTGGGTGAATAAGTGAGTAAATACAGAAATAAAAAGAGGTCAGATTACTAGTTTTGAGTTCCCTGGAAAGATAATTTCCTTGAGAGTCAGATTCATAAAGCGCATAGTTCCTTGAAGAGATTAGCTCTCGGGAAGTTCATAAGATGGTATCAGAGGCCAAGACAATTACTGGAGGCAATTTTTCATTCTGTCTTATCTTGGGCCCTTGGAGTTCAAGTAACACCAATATTTGTGAGAAGAAAGCCAAGCTCAGAGAGCATTAAAAGCCACAGCCCTTCAACCCTGAGCTGCTTATATTCCCCACTGTAGCATCTTAATTTGTGCATTACCACTTGGGAGTTTAACTGTGTCTCTAGCTATCTTGACCCTTAACTGAATCGTGGGCTCTGTTTTTAGTTTTTAGTTCAACCTAACTAAAGTTAAGTAAGGTAAAATAAAATAAAGTAAAATAAATGAAACTAAAACTAAGCATAGTTCAACATAAATATCATAGAACCATAAAGTTGGAAGGTATTTTGGAGGTCTACTCCAACCTATGTCTTCTAGTCCATAATGTGGCTTTGGATAAATCTTTGGAACTAGTATCTCTTCTCTACAAGTGCTTAGTTGTGACTGTCTTGATTATTTCTCCCCTGAAACTCTGGGTGGGACTGATCAGTGAAGATACAGCATTCCTTCATCCTAGAAATAGTTGTGACTTTTGAAGGGGACCAGTGCAGTTCATTGGCAACATCGCCTATTTGTTTCGATAAAAGCTTCTGAAAAGATCAGGAGAACTTGAGAGTGAGCAAAATTAAACACGAGGGAAAGAGTTGTTTATAAATGCATATTTATATCTGTTGAGCAAAGAAGAAATGGCGAATCAGTTTTGTGACACTGCTCAAAGCCTTAAGTAAGATCATTAATTCGTGTTATGACACGGCGATGGTAGGATTCTGGGATGTGGCTTCCATATCGAGGTGTGAGTTTATTGGTCATTTGGGTATTTATGTTTAAGAGCTGGGTCCATTTTTGAATTTTTCTGCCCAATTTGTAGGCAAAGAAATGGGGCAGGGGGCATTACTCTGAATGTTATCAAGAAAAAGAAATTCTCCCACAGTTTCTAAGAGCAAGACTTGCGGTTAGTACTCAAAGAAACAACACTTTTGAAAAATTCCCACAGGAGGCAACTTTCTAAAGGAACTACTCTTTCGTGAAATTAAAGAACTGGGAGGAAGCAAAAAAAATTACAGGGGAATTTCTTTCCTTGGCACAAAGTCAGGTCTCCAAGCAAAAGCTTCCCAATATTTTGGTTAAGATGGTTTGTCTTCAGATGGTCTAAATCTCAACTGTTACATATTCTGGATTTGTGAAGAGTTGATTTCACCCGGAGCTACTGCAAGTATGTACTCCTTGACTTACAGTCAAAATTGAATCAAAGTTTTCTGTTCTTAAGCAAGGCAGTTGTTAAGTTAGCTGCGCCCCATTTTACCACCTTTTTTTTTTTGGCATCCATTGTTAAATCAATCATTGCATTTATTAAGTGATTCATGCAGTTGTTAAGTGAATCTGGCTTCTCTGATTGACTTTGCTTGTTGGAAACCAGCTGGGAAGGGTTCAATCGGTGACCACATGGCCCTGGGACAGTGCCACAGTCATATATGCATGCCCATTCCAAGCACCCAATTTTGATCATGTGAGCATGGGGATGCTACAAAAGTCATTAAGTGTGAAAACTGATCATAACTCTCTTCAATGCTGTTGTAACTTCAAGCATTCACTAAGTGAATGGTTGTAATTTGAGGACTACCTGTAGTTGTAACAACAATCATATAAGTAGAGTTTGCTCAAAGGGACCTTAAAGGGAGTTTAAATAATCTCTATTTAACAGTCTGTTTCATCAAGACCAGCACCATTAACCTAAACCAGACAAGTCAAACTCGCAACATCACCTGACGTCGCGCAACGTATCAGGACGGTTTTGCCATTGCTGGCAATGGGGTGGGCGTGGCTTCTGGATGACGCATCCAGCCCATGGGCCAGCAGTTTGACACCCCTGACCTAAACAATGAGCACTCAGAACTGGATTGTGTACAACTGACTAGCAAGATGAATTAGGAGATGACCAGGTTGAGCTGGAGGGAGGGATCAAGCGAATCATTAGTCTCGAATCCCTTGGTGCCCACAAGAGGTCTAAGTCCAGCCCACCTTGAATTCTGTCGACTTTTATCTACCGTCTACTTGCTCTGACTGTTAGTAGTTCAGATTCTTGTTTAGAGAATTAAACAAGAATTTAAATTAAATTAAATTAAATTAAATTAAATAAATTAAATTAAATTAAATTAAATTAAATTAAATTAAATTAAATTAAATTAAATTAAATTAAATTAAATTAAAGCATTTTGGACCAAATCCTGGTTCCCAATTTCTTGTACAGGATAATACAGGCGGCCCTCGACTTAACAAATTTCTGTTGCTAAGTGAGACACTTGTTAAATGAGCTTTGCCCCATTTTATGACCTTTCTTGCCATGGCTGTTAAGTGAATCACTGTAGTTGTTTAAGTTAGTAACTTGGTATCTTTGCTCGTCAGAAGGTCACAAAAGGTAAATCACAGGACCCTGGGACATTGCAACCATCACAAATATGAACCAGTTGCCAAGCATCCGAATTTTGATCACACGACCATGGGGATGCGGCAATGGTCGTAACTGTGAAAACGGTCATAAGTCATTTTTCCCCCAGTGCTTTTGTGTCATAAGTGTGAAAACAACCGTAGGTCCCTTTTATCGGTGCTGTTGTAACTTCAAACGGTCACTAAGCAAATGGTTGTAAGTCAAGGACTACCTGTGGTATTGTTTCTGTTTGCTGCAGTTCCTGTTGTTGAATCATCGGCCTTCCTTTTCCCGCAGTGGAAACTGAGGTAGCGCTCTTAGCAGTTAGTGATTATTTTATTGCCACTGTGAGGTCTGCGTGTGTGTTTGGCTTAATTCAGGGATGCTAAAACACAGTTTATTTTTAAATCAATCGTTGCACTGAGCAGTCAGCAAAGCAGAGCGCTAATTGGGTCCAGTGGAATTCCCATCCCTTTGGGCTCCTGGGCGCTTCATTGAACAGAGCACCAGATTAGGAGATGCAGGCAAAAGAAGGCGAAGCAAATGTATGCCAAGGAAGATGCCTCAACCCAAAGTGCATGTAATGGGAAAGCTTCAGTGGGTGATAATGAGTGAAAGGAAGGAAGGCCCCTTCCTTTCCTCCCGTGCAAGTTAGCATAAAATCCTTTCACCTTTTCCGTCTCTGTTGATTGAAACACAAGGAGCAATTTTTACCCTCAGAGGAGGAGACAAAACAAAAGGATCCTTGGTAAATTTGCACAATGCAGGCTGCTTCAAGGTGACTCTTTTCTTTGCGAACCTCCTACCCTGGGGTCGAATTTGATCTGCCTGCCTTTGCAAGGATTGTTCTGATCCTGATTTACTCTTGTCTTTCTCTCCCCCCCCCCCACCCCCGCTCCCCATCTTGTCCCTCAAACCCACCCTTGGGTCCATCAGTTTTCCCCTCCCCATGAGGTTCTCAGCTTCATCTTTTCCTTTGTGGCCGGAGACCAGCAGTGCCAAAGTTGAACAAGTCCCTAGGTTGCCTCTCGTACTTGGCAAAAAAATAATAATAATAAAATAAAAACGGGAGACTGACTTAGTGATTATCTCTTCAGCTCAGTTCTCTTCTTCGCTTTTCTCGTCTCTCCCGCCTTCTCTATTTATACCCCAACGCTTTGCAGCGAAAAAAACACACACGCACAGAAAAAAAAACAACCTGAAGCCGGGCCATTCCATTTTTTGCTTTGCCTGGTTACCGTGGCAGCGTGCACATCTCTTTGCCTGCTGAAGAATGAAGGAACCTGGGAGCAGTTGTTTCTGGCTGTTGCTTTTGAGATGATGAGAGGGAAGAGTCTCGGGAAGATCGGCTTCAGGGCGAGGGGAACCGGTTGAGTTTAGAAGCCTTGCTTACTTGCGACTTCGCGTGAGCGCCAAGGTGAGAGTTTGTCTAAATCTAGCGTCCCCTCTTGCAAAAGTCTACGGGCATTGTTCGCTTTTTGCTGGCGTTTGCTTGTTCTGGATTTGCTCAGGCGAGAAGGAGAAAGTATGCAGAGGGTGGGGTAGACATGCATATAAGGTGCCTTGGATTCTGAATCAGGTTAAGTAGCTGAGTTGATTCAGCCATTGCACGCATGGGTGGAAGTTGTCCTTAACTAAGCCAAAGAGGATTGTGAGTGGCTTTCCTCCTAACTATCAACAGTGATGGAAAAAGTGTCTGCTTGGTCACAATCCCGAGCCACGTGGACCTGTGTTTCTTCACATCTTAGTGGTTTCATTGTGTAAGAACAGAGACAGGGCTGTGTTAGAGAGCAGATACTACTCCTTGAACTGTACAATTTTTTTAAAAAAAAAAAAAATATGAAGAAGACCAGACCGTTTCCATCCTGTTTGAGGTAAAGTTGGATGCCCGTCTGTAACATTTCCTGCAAGGTAAGATCTCACCTTATACTTGTGCAGGCTGAAGTTTCAGAATTTACCCTCTGCCATGTCAACCATGTGGTGGATGCTTCTCAGTTCCCACAGAGCTGGGAGAACTTGGCAAGATATTTGCACTGGTTCACTTGGTCCTGTAGTGCCTCTTTCAAAGGTTCCTAACCCTGGGTGGCCTTTATGAGTCTTGGTAAGGTTATTGATAAAGAGAAATCTCCTGACAGATGTATTTTACCCAGGTGAATGTAATAATCCACAGGCACCATTCATGTGCCAGAAAAATATGGATGCAATGTTATTTTTTGTAAGCTCTACACATCTAATTTCTACGCATCTAGTTTCTATTTTGCCATTTTCATAGAAAATAGCTTTTTCCTTTGGTGTCATTCTTAATGGAACACTAATGTGGTTCCCAGTCCTCCCTTTTTAAAATAATAATAATTTCAACCCGACAGGAAGGAAATGATGAAGTTTGGGATTCCATCCATCAGCAGAATAATTCTTCCAAAGCAAAATAAGATAGGAGCAGATTTGTGGGGCACAAGAAGTCTGCCCAGGGATGATTTTATTCAAAATTCAGCTGCAGACTGTTAAAGCTTATAGAGAGAAAGAAAGAAAAAAAACAGAATATTTTCCCCAGTGCATCTCTGTGAGAGCAACGTTTAGGCAGTGCTAGAAAATTGCTGACGCTTCCTATTTTGAGATCTCCGTGCTTTTCCTTCTGTGTCATGTATTCACATGGAGTTATTTTTAAAGAAATGGAATTTCTCCTCCTCTTCCTCTTCCTCCTCCAATTTACAATAAAAGATGCGTTGCTTTAGTGGTTGCATGAAGTTAACAATGATAATAGAAAAAGTGATGAGCATGAGTTAAAAAAACAAAAACAAAACAGGTCCAGCAGTGTTCCATCTGGAAAGCACAGAATTGTGTTATTAGAAGACGTGCTTGGAGATTAAGAGAGGGATTGAATCGAGAACACGTGAGGTACTAATATCACTTCTTAGTAAGACCGCACCTAGAAGACTGAATCCAGTTTTGGTCACTACACTATTAAAAAAAAAGGTTGTGACTCTTCTAGAGTACAGAGAAGAGCAACAAATAACAATTAGGGGACTGGAGGCTAAAACATGCGAAGAACGGTTACAGGAACTGGGTATTGCTAGTCTAGTGAAGAGAAGGACCAGAGGGGAGATGATAAGGTAAAGGTAAAGGTTCCCCCGCACATGCGTGCTAGTTGTTTCTGACTCCAGGGGCCGTTGCTCATCTCCGTTTCAAGCCGAAGAGCCAGCGCTTGTCCAAGGACGTCTCCATGGTCATGTGGCCGGCATGACTAGACGCCAAAGGCGCACGGAACGCTGTTACCTTCCCACCGGAGTGGTCCCTATTTTTCTACTTGCATTTTTACGTGCTTTCGAACTGCTAGGTTGGCAGAAGCTGGGACGAGTAACAGGCGCTCACTCTGTTACGCGGCACTCGGGATTTGACCCGCCAAACTGCCGACCTTCTGGTCGACAAGCTCAGCATCTTAACCCACTGAGCCACCGAGATGATAGCAGTATTCTAATAACTGAGGGGGTTGTCACAGAGAGGAGGGGATTGACCTATTTTCCAAAGCACCCGAAGGCCAGGCAAGGAATAACGGGTGAAAACTGATCAAGGGGAGATTCAACCTAGAAATAAGGAGAAATTTTCGGACAGTGAGAACAATCAACCAGTAGAACAGATTGCCTTCAGAGGTTGTGGATGTTTCATCACTGGAAGCTTTCAAGAAGACCCTGGACTGCCACTTGTCAGAAATGGTGTAGCGTCTCCTGCTTGAGCAGGAGGTTGGACTAAATGACCTACGAGGTCCCTTCCAACTCTGTTATTCTGTAATTCTGATTGTGCTTTACCTTGGCAAAGACTTTTGTCAACACAGAGACCATGCAGTTTTCTTATCAAGGTAGTTTCAGTTGCCTTGAAGCTCATTTAGCAATTCCTATTCAGCCGGAATAGGAAATTCTGCTCTCGTTGAACTGTTGGGGTGAAGCTTCAAAGCAAAACCATGCAGCCCCATCGCACTGATGTTAAAATCAGGGAGGCCATGGGGTGTCACAGGAAACTTCAGTGGGAGGTCAGTGCGAAATGTTCTTTGGAAACTTTGCATACAGGTACAAGTAGTCCTCAACTTAAGAAGCATTCCTTTACTGACCATTCAGAGTTACAACAGCACTGGGGGAAAAAATATATATTTATGACCGTTTTTCACGCGGACAACTGTTGCAGCATCCCTGTAGCCATGTGGTCAGAATTCAGGTGCCTGGCAGCTGGCATGAATTTGTGACATTATACACTATCCTGAGATCATGTGATTACCATTTTAACCTTCCCAGTCAGCTTGCGGCAAGCAAAGTCAATGGGGGAAGCCATGATTCGCTTAACGGTTCATTTAGCAACTACAGGGCTTTGCTTAACAACTGTAGCAAAAAAGGTCATATAATGAGGCGCAATTTGCTTAGCAGTGGTAATTTTGGGCTCAGTCGAGCAATGGTTTGTATTTCTTGTTCATTTCATAGGGTCCTGGTTAAGGGCAGAGGCAGGAATTTTCATAGCTGGAAGAGGATTTGCTTAGCTTCTTTTTCTGTATGTCAGCTTTACTTAGCGCAGTGTTTGGAATTGTAATTCGTAGAATATCTAGTCAGCATGCTCAGAAGAAGTCTTGCTAGGCTGGTCTATGTTTTTTGGGCTAAAATGTGGATTTGAACTGAGGTATCTGAATTTTAAATCAAGGACTGCCACCATTTAAGTGTATTGAACACGGAGACATTGCAAATCTGCCTGCCTGACTGTCTGTCTAGGAAAAATGAAAGATGTAGCCGTACCAAGTCTCTTTTACCAATTTGAAAGAATGTCCAGGAATATTGTTTTGTTTATTGTTGATCCTTGGGAAACTTCAAAGTGTTTCCAGAAAAACATTTTCCTTAAAATTTCTAGTACCTGAAATAGGTGTTTGGACTTGGACAATAAACAAAATTTGATTGATAGAAAAAACTGAAAACTTTATCTCCTGTTCTACTAAATTAAAAACATTGGCACATTTCACTTGTGGGCCACCTATAGTTTACTATTAGAAGTAGTTCTTGACTTACAGCCATTCAGTTAATGATGCTGCTAAAAAAAGTGACTTACAACCATCCTTGAAGTTATGACTGTCACACCACCCTGCGGTCATGTCATCACAGTTTGGGCACTTGGCAACTGGCTCGCAATGAAGACAGTTGTAGCATCCTATATTTACATTTTTGCGATTTGCAAACTTCCAGACCAGTTTCCAGTGGTGGAAGCTGGAGTCGCACAATGACTGTGGTAATTCATTTAACGACTGTGGTAAACATGGATATGAAATCAGATCTGGTCATTCATGTGATAGCAACAACAATAGCACTTAGACTTATATATACTGCCCCACAGTGCTTTGCAGAACTATAGTGGTTTGCAGAGTCAGCCTATTGCCCCCAACAATCTGGGTCCTCATTTTACCGACCTTGGAAGGATGGAAGGCTGAGTCAACTTGATCCAGTCAGGATCGAACTGCTGGCAGTGAGCAGAGTTAGCCCAGAATTCTAACCATTGTGCCAGTAGGGCTCTGGTGACGTTATGACTTATTTAATGATTATAGCAC
Source organism: Daboia siamensis (assembly GCA_024449315.1). Taxonomy (NCBI): domain Eukaryota; kingdom Metazoa; phylum Chordata; class Lepidosauria; order Squamata; family Viperidae; genus Daboia; species Daboia siamensis. The sequence goes on from JAKJMR010001102.1 coordinate 584,599, forward strand.
TTAGCGACCAAAATTCCTTACCCAGTTGTGGTTGCAAGTCAAGGACTATCTGTAGAGCATTAGAATTACATATCTTAACAATAAAATCTATATACATGAGTTTCTGTTTCAGGCATGTTTCCTGAAGGCAGAAATGGAACAAAATAGCTCTTCTACTATTTTGCTGTGTCCTTTAGATACTTGATGCAGAGATAGGATTTGTAATATTCTTTTCTTTTCTGGCCTGGATTGAGAGTAGCGAAAGGACAGAACTATTAATCAACCAGAAGTGTGCAGCACGAACATTACGCTTTGATGCAGAAATAGGGAAGATGTCTCTTCCTTCTCCAGAGACTGATGGAAAGAAAGAAAGTCCTTGACTTACGGCCATTCATTTAGTAACCATTTGAATTTAGAATGACCCTGAAAAAAGTGACTTATGACCTTTTTTTTTTTTTTTTACATTTACGAGTGTTGGTCACCTGATCAAAATTCTGACCCTTGGCAACTGGCTGCTATGGTTACCATGTCCCAGGTTCATCTAATCAATCACCTTTGCCAATCTTCTGAACAAGTCAATGGAGAAAGCAGATTCGCTTAACAACCCTGTTACTAACTGAATAACTTAAGTGTTCGACTTAACTGTGGCAAGAAAGATCATAAAACGGGGCAAAACTCACTGAACAGGTGTGTCGCTTCAGAATCAAAACTTTGGGCTCAAGTGTGACTGTAAGCACGAGGACTATCTGTAATCACAAAGAAGTTGATTGAAGAAATGTCCCATAGGGTGAGTGAGTGAAAATCATTCCGTTTCATTCCCCGAGGATGATAGCTAGTTTAGGGCAGGTAGTGCTTGAACTTAACAACCACAATTGAGCCCATAAATTTCTGTTGTTCAGTGAGACATTTGTTAAGCGAGTTTTGGGCCCATTTTACAATCTTTTCTTGCTGTGACTGTTAAGCAAATCACTGCAAGTTGATAAGTTAGTAACACGGTTTTAAGTTGATCTGGGAGAGCCCGTTGATTTTGCTTGTCAGAAGGTCGCAAAAGGGGATCACTTGACCTTGGGACACAGCAACGGTCCTAAATATGAACTAGTTGCCAAGCGTCTGAATTTTGATCACGTGATCATGGGGATGCTGAAACGTCACTTTTTTCAGTGCCCTTGTAACTTTGAACGGTCACTAAACGAACTGCTTTGAATTTAATCCAACATCTGCAAGAAAGCCACCATGCTCAGAGAGCACCAAGGACCCCGCAATCATTTAGTTTTCTCCCAATTGATGGTTTGCTTAATGCTATTCTGCTCTATCAACTTCTGTTCTAGATTGGCCAAATACATCAGATTGGCACTTGGCTGACTGTCATAATGGTGGGAGATGGACAATTGGGGTTTTTGGTCTCACCCATCGTTATTACGGGTAGCACTGAAGTTGAGATGGAAAAGGGGAGAAGACAGATTGTTTCGTAAACTGGATTTCTAAATATCAGCCCTGGAAAGATGCACTGATTAACTTCACCTGTATTAAAACGTGAAGTCTTTATACAAGTCTTCTGCATAATGTTTCTTTTTAAAGAAAAACAAAATGGTGTTTTTGTGTAGGGAACATCCCCTTAACTTAGCTATACAGATAGTCCTCGACTTACTGAGGCGGCCAACATTTTCATTGCTGAGATATTTGTTAAGTGAAGTTTACACATTTTACGACCTTTCTTGCCACAGTTGTTAAGCGAATCACTGCAGTTGTTAAATTAGTGACACAGTTGTTAAGTGAATAGCTTCTCCATTGACTTTTACTTGTCAGAAGGTCACAAAAAGTGATCACGTGACCCTGGGACACGGCAACCGTCATCATATGAGCCAGTTGACAAATGTCTGAATTTTGATTACATGAGTATGGGGATGCTACAATGGTCGTAAGTGTAAAAAAAGTCATAAGTCACTCTTTCCAGTGGAACTTCGAACAATCACTAAACCAATTGTTGCAAATCAAAGACTAGCTGTATAACGTGTCTGGGGGAATGTGTGCAAATATCCTCTTTTTCATTGTACCGCGCTGGTACTCTGCACTCTCCCTGGCTTTCCACTCATTTTAAATTAAGATTAAGATTAATTCAAAGGAAATTAAATCCAAGGAAAATCGTAGCAGAAGACTTTTTCAAATTGTGAGCAGGACCGACCATAAAGCTTTGCAAGCTAAGCTGATTGAGTACAGTGGGACAGAAAAAAAAAAAACACATTAACAGGAGCACTTTCAAGCAGGAATTTTTTTTTTTTTTTTAAAAAATACTTCCAGAAGAAATTTAAAAGTAACATGGCTTGCTGTGATGCATCTTGAATACTGAATACAGCCCTTGTCTGTCTGGACATTCCTGAGAATTTAAAGAAGAGCAAGCAGGATCTAACTTAACTGATCACCTCTATTTCCATCCAGCGGAATTAAAACTCAGGAACCCCCAAAAATAATTATTGAGAAAATTGGCTGGAAACTAGATGGACGATGGGAGTCATAGCGAACAGCAGTAGTGCATGAAACTCTTTAGGAAATCCATTATAATTTTGCCATTGCCTCTTCTCTTCCTTTTCCCATCTCCCCCAATAAATGAATAAATCAGGATTCAGCACCACCACCACAGTGGAAATGACAAAGAGGAGGAGAAGTGATTCTAAAAAAGCAGGCTTACCACCCAAAGAAGAGAAAATACAGGGCTCACTTGTTTGAGGGCTATTAGCATTTGAATGAAGCGCCCCCCCCCCCAACATGATGGTTGGTTAGGGTGGCCTGGAGAACAAGGAGAAGAGAGGGGGAAGGGTACTTGGGACAGTGGATTCTTTTGCAAAGTTTGCAGAGCATTGAGGCTGTGACATGGACACACCCTTTTGTTCTGCAAACTGCAGCTACTGCTGTGTGCCTATATTCTCAGGCGCTTGGCTTCCCCCCTCCCTTTGCAAAATGTCAGTTTTAGTGAATACTTCTCACCGAGCTAATCCACAAGAGCAAATGAACTGTAGCAGTTAATCTATCATCTGGGAAGTGTGGACTCCTGCCGTTCTTCTCTTCTCATAGAGTTACCGATCATGGAGCTAGGAAGCCCAGAGGCTGAGACAGCAAGTTCGCAAAGTAAAACAGCCAGCTGGCAAACTCAACGAAAAGGGGGTGCAGATCCCAGAACAGGCTGATTGGTAGAACCAGCAGTTCCTAAAATTTTATTATTATTATTATTGTTGTTGTTGTTGTTGTTGTTATAAAACTTTTATTCATAAAACATGAAACTCAGTCAACTGAACTCTCAGATTGACTGGCACTAATGAGGACCCAGATTGTTGGGGGCAATTAAGCTGACTTTGTAATAATGCCGCTTGGGGTGTGTGTGAAAGCCCTAACAAGCAGGCATATACATAGAATGAAGGCTACTGCTAAGCTTGTAAGCCGCCCTGAGTCTTCGGAGAAAGGCGGGATATAAATGTAATAATAATAATGGTTGACATGGGCTGCTGCCAGCATCCTAGATATCAACCAGATATCTCCTTAAAATGTAAGATGTTCCAAGTAGCGCAGTTTTTTGTAGCTTTGCTGGAGTTATTGCAGGAAGTTACAATTTCTTGATGTGCTTTGTAAAGTTTTTGGACATAGTTCCCAGTGCCCCAATGACAATGGGTATCACTGTTACACGTTTCATCCATAATCGCGCAGTTTTGATGGCCAGGTCGCGGTATTTCGTGATTTTTTCCAGTTTTTTTTCTTCAACTCTGGCATCTCCTGGTACAGCGATATCAATCAGCTGTACGCTTTGGTTTTCTACAACTGTGATATCTAGCGTATTGTGTTCCAAATGGCAATCTGTCTGTATTCGGAAGTCCCACAAGATCTTCACCCTCTCATTCTGGACAACTTTTTCCACCCTATGTTCCCACGGCTTTTCGGACACAGGCAAGTCGTATTTTTTACACAATGCCCAGTGGATTAGTTTAGCAACTCAGTCATGTCTAGTTTTGTAATCAGTTTGTGTGATTTTGCTGCACTCACATATTAAATGTGAAACAGTTTCAGCTTTGTTGTTGCAAAGTCAGCAATTTGGATTGTCAGTAGATTTTTGTATCTTCGTTTTCGTGGCATTAGTTTGTAGTGCTTGTTCTTGAGCAGTCAGTATTAAGCCTTCTGTTTCTCTCTTGATGGTTCCCATCTTAAGCCATGCCCATGTCAAGTTGTTATCACATTTTCTTTCAATGTTTTTCAAATGTTGTTGTTAATAATAATAATAATAATAATAATAATAATAATAATAATAATAATAATAATAATAATAATAATAAGAAGAAGAAGAAGAAGAAGAAGAAGAAGAAGAAGAAGTTGGAAGGGACCTTGGAGGTCATCTAGTCCAACCCCCTGCTCAGGCAGGAAACCCTATACCATTTCAGACAAATGTCTGTCCAGTCTCTTCTTAAAAACTTCCAGTGTTGGAACATTCACCGCTTCTGGAGGCAGGTTGTTCCACTGGTTAATTGTTCTGTCAGGATGTTTCTCCTTAGTTCTAGGTTGCTTCTCTCCTTGACTAGTTTCCATCCATTGCTTCTTGTCCTGCTTTCAGGTGCTTTGGACAAGAGCTTGACTCCCTCTTTTTTGTGGGAACCCCTGAGATATTGGAATACTGCTATCATGTCACCTCTACTCCTTCTCTTCATTAGACTACTAGACATACCCAATTCCAGCAACCATTCCTTATATGTTTCAGCCTCCAGTCCCCTGATCATCATTGTTGCTATTCTCTATACTCTTTCTAGAGTCTCAACATCTTTTTTTACTTTGTGGTGACCAAAACTGGATGCAGTATTCCAAGTGTGGCCTTACCAAGGCATTGTAAAGTGGTATTAACACTTCACTAACACTTTGCTAAGCTAGACAGTTGTTAAGTGAGTTTTGCCTTGTTTTACAACTTTTCTTGCCACAGTTGTTAAGTGAATCTCTTGTATTTGTTTAGTTAGCAACATGGTTGTTAAGTGAATCTGCTTTCCCCGTTGATTTTGTCAGAAGGTTGCAAAAGTTGGCCACATGACTCCCGGCGCACTGCAACCGTCATAAATACATGCCAGTTACCAAAGCGTCCAAATTTTAATCACATGACCATGGGGATTCTGCAACGGTTGTAGGTGTGAAAAACAGCCATAAGTTACTTTTTTCACTGCCATTGTAACTTCAAAGAGTCACTAATGAACTGTTGTAAATCGAGGACTGCCTATATTTCAGGGACCCCCTTGGGGAGTTTCATCAGGCAGGAGCCCTGACCCCCACCCAAATGGAACATAATTCCCTTTGAGGTATTGCTAGTTTTTCAATTTTACGAAGACATTGGGTCAATCTACATTGTAACCAGGGATGGGGTTGCTCAGTGGGTTAGGACGCTGAGCTTGTCGATCAGAAGGTCAGCAGTTTGGCGGGTCGAATCCCGAGTGCCGCATAGCAGAGTGAGCACCTGTTACTCGTCCCAGCTTCTGCCAACCTAGCAGTTCGAAAGCACGTAAAAATGCAAGTAGAAAAATAGGGACCACTCCGGTGGGAAGGTAACAGCGTTCCGTGCGCCTTTGTCATCTAGTCATGCCGGCCACATGACCACGGAGACGTCCTCAGACAAGCGCTGGCTCTTCGGCTTTGAAACGGAGATGAGCACCATCCCCTAGAGTCAGAAACGACTAGCACGCATGTGCGGGGAGCCTTTACCTTTACCTATACTGAAAGAATATTGCAAGGGGTTATAAAATTCAGTAGGAAAAATAGTTAATGTCACTCAAGGTCACCCTGAAAAAAAAAAGCAGCATATTGAAGCATATTGTTGAACCAGAATTTTAGAGAAGAAATAATGCAAAGAATGCAAAACCGGTCGATTGTTTATTTCAAACAAGCAGCCTAGTTTAACTGACCTCTTTATAGCGGCAGCTAAATTAGATTTTATTTTTCATGAATTGTTTGCTTTTTAGCATGGAGTCACAATCTATTAGCTGTGCCAAAAGTTTAGTGAACTCTCAAACCACTGGTGTTGTGTCATATGCAGTTTTGAAATCAATCTAAATTTATTCATGGTTCAAAAGACCAAACATGTAATTTTATAATTGTTTGCAGTTGTTGAGATATAACCTGGCTTTTTATCCAGGCCTTTGGGGAGGAGATTGAGACCTGTTGTGCTTGCCTTCTTGTATCTTTTATTGATTTTATTGTGACTTGTGTCTCTTTGATTGTTGTGAGCTGCTGAGAGTTGTTGGTACTTGGGTGGCAAGCAAATGTAATCAATTATTATTGATATTATAGCATGCCATTAGCAATAACATAGGTATCTAGCAGATCCATTTTGGAGAAAAAGACTTAGGAGACTCTTTTAAGACTTAATAGATTCTTAAGTTATCCCTGCTTTCACAGCTGTTTTGTTGCAAGAAATACTTCAGGGGTTTATGTTGAAGGGTGATACAATCTAAGTCTTAGAGGTTATGAAAATAGACAATTAGTTCAACTAACATAGCAAAGTCTGCCTTTACTGCTGAAGATTATTCAACCCATTGTGCAGGACCTCCTGGTGTACAGGGATTGTACATCAATGTTTTAGCTTCCCAGGGGCTTCAAGAGGCAAGTCGATAAAATTATCACAATTCAATGTTCTACCACCAAGTATGCTAGGCATAACAAAGGTGCTTTTTTCAGAAGGCAACTGGACTTGCTTGTTTTTCTTTGAAGATGTTTCACTTCTCATCCAAGAAGCTTCTTCAGTTCTGACTAGAAGATGGTGGGGAATGGAAGGATTTATATTCCTTGCAGACAGCTGGTCATTTGCATTCTTTTAGAGAGTTGTTGAGGCCACCGGGAGGTTTACCTGTGTTTTCAGGGTCACCTGAGTAGTGCAAAAATGTGTGTGGAGCCTTTTTGGCTTCAGGATGTTTCCTGCCCTGTACCCCTTCACTGTTGAAGACAGGCGCAGGTTGTTGGGGGTGAATCTGTGTTGTCTGAATCTCACACGGAAGCACAAATGGTTCCTGTAGTCTGCAACGTTTTCTGGAAATCCATTGATACTCCCTCACCATTTGAAGGGTGCTCATCCCAAAGTGCATAGCTAAATGTCTATGGAGATTCTCAGTC
>JAKJMR010001103.1:0-38903 GCA_024449315.1 Daboia siamensis
TTTATAGGTGGCATTTAGATCCTAAAAAGTTAGCAAGTATGTATCCGCCTAAATGTTGGAGATGTGGTGGCGAAGATGCAACGTATTTTCATATATGGTGGACTTGTAAAAAGATTAAAGCATTTTGGATTAAAATTTGGTGGAATATGCAGAAGATATTCAAGAAAAGGATAAAGTTTTGTCCGCAATTGTTTCTACTGGGCATTATTACTGATACTACTGTTGTGGACATTAAGCTGATGCTGAACTTGATTACGGCAGCAAGACTTTTAATAGGGCAATACTGGAAGAAGGAAGAACTGCTGACTATAGAAGAATGGACTTTAAAGGTTTCTAACCTGGCAGAAATGGCGAAGATTTCAGCGTATTTGAAAGACCATTCGCAACAATGATATAATGCGGAGTGGAAAAAATGGATTGATTACATTCAGAATAAATATGGGACTAAAAGGTTTCATTTAGCATTTGAATAAGTATTTATGGGATATTTATATTGCTTGTAGTCATTTTATAAGAGCTAAAGTGCGGTAGACTTAATAGTTTATTGTTATTAGCATATGGTAGTTTATGATTGTTTTTTTACTTTTATACCTTGTATTCAGCTCTGGGAAGTCGGGGAGGGGGGAGGGGGGAAGGGGAGGGTGAGAGGGTGTGATTGGGTTGGGAAGGGAGGGAGGGGGTAGGGGTTGGGATGTTAAAGATAAAATGTATTGAAAAACTTTTCAATAAAAAAAAAAAATAAAGAGATCATCAATGTCACAGCACCTCTGCGTGCGTACATCAGAGAAGACGTATATTCTAAAGGCATTTATTAAAAAAATTATTTAAAAAAGAAGAGAGAGAAAAGAAGAAGTTGAAACACTCACGTTCTTGAAACCTCTATAGAGGGACTGCAGCTCCGTTTTGGTGAATTTGGTTAGAAGTTGGAGCTGGTCCAACCCTTCAGGTTGATGCCGGATGGCTGAAAGTTCCAACTCGGTGTCGCTGCTGTCTGTAAAAAGAAGCCAACGGGCAACACTGACACTCCACTATGCACACAAAAAGAACCACTTGGATTACAGGCAGTCCTCGACTTACGACCACTCGTTCAGCGACCATTCATGGTTACAATGGCACTGAAAGAAAAATGACTTGCGGCCGTTTTTCACAGTTACGTCCTTTGCAGCATTCCCACGGCCATGGTCTCAGAATTCAGACCCTTGGCAACCGACTCATATTTACAATGGTTCCAGTCTCCTGCAGGTCACATGGTCCCCTTTTGCGACCTTCTGACAAGCAAAGTCAATGAGGAAGCCAGATTCACTTAACAACCGGGTTACTAACTTAACAGCTGCGGAGTTTCACTTCACAACTGTGGCAAGCATGCTTGTAACTACAGAAATTTGGGGCTCGATTCTTGTTGTAGGTCGAGGACTACCTGTAATAGAAATAGAAAATGAAGATGCTAAAGTCGCCCTGGCAACTGCCGCACAGCATGCCAGACTGAACAACCGTCGACAAAAAAGACCAAAAATAACCTGGACACTGGATGTGGCAGAACCTGGAGACAACAGAATGGAACTGAAAGAACTGGAGAAGACAACAAAATAGCAAGACCTGCACATAGATGTAGAAGTGTGGTGGCAAAAGAAAGCAAAGCTGTCTCAACAGTCACAGGCGCCCTGGGTGCAATCCCAAAACAGCTGGAACAGCCCTCGAACACCGTCGGCTTTGGCCAAATGCCCATCAGTCAACTGCAACTATGTTTTCGTAGATTTTGTAAATTTTCACAGGTATAGGTATGTAGGTCTTGGCGTATTTGGGTATTTTCCCATGTAAGATTGAGAGTGTCTTGGCGACGTTTCGATGAGGTCCCACTCGTCATCTTCAGGCTGGTGTCTTCAGCTTCATGCTTGTGCGAGCAAAGCAGCACGAAGCCGAAGACACCAGCCTGAAGATGACAAGTGGGACCTTGTCGAAACGTCACCAAGACACTCTCAATCTTACATGGGAAAAGACCCAAATACGCCAAGACCTACATATATATATATACATACATACATACATATACATACATACACACACAGAGACATACTGTATATACACACACACACACACATATATGTATATGTATATATACATATACATATATATACATATACATATATACATACATACATACATATATATTTATACTATATTGATGCATTTTATCCTCTCTCTCCAAGTTTACATCCGCGCTCCCTTTTCCCATATTCTACTCTTTTTTCATTGTCAAACTCATAAATCATACATTACGGTTTTTTTACATTTTCAATAAAAAGGCCATGCCGTAGAAGGTTTCCAGTAACTGACAAGTGCCATCTTTCCTTTAACTAAACAGCTCAGTTCTGTTGTCTTCGCCAGTCGTTCTTCCACTGCAGGAGCTTCAGGCTCTTTCCATCCTTGTGCTCCACATAATCCTGCTTTAGCTTAATATTAATCTTTGAAACTCTTTATATCATGGTGTGGCCAGGCAATGGGTTATAGGTTGTCCTCGACTTACAACCACAACAGCTGTTAAGCAAGACAGTTCTCGAGTCAGTTTGGCCCCATTTTTTACAACCTGTCTTGTCATCGTTGTTAAGCGAATCACTGCTGTTGTTATGTTAGCAGCAGGGTTAAGCGAATCTCGAAGGACGGGCTTTTCAAGACTGCCTCGCACCAAACCATTTGCTGTTTGCCTGGTATTTAGGAAAGTGCAGGTAATCCTTAACTCACAACCACAACTGAGAGCAGAAGTTCAGCTGTTAAGCAGGGGGTTGTGAAGCGAATTGTGCCCAATTTTGTGGCCGTTCTGGCCCTGGTTGTTAAGTGAATTGCTGCAGTTGTTAAATGAATCGCACCGTCTTTAAGCTGGAGCAGGGGGCTGGACTAGAAGACCTCCAAGGTCCCTTCCAGCTCTATTCTCTATTCTAGTCTAGCCTAAATATAGCTTCCCCACTGACTTTGCCTTCCAGAAGCCGGCAGGGAAGGCTATAAATGGCAATGGGGGGACCCCAGCAGGCCGCAACCCTTGGAAAGCAGCCCAGGTTGGACCCTCTGCTCGTGGGGAGGCTGCATCGGCTCCAGGTGCAAGGACTGATTGCAAGCCACATTTTTCAGTCCCGTTGTACTTTGAATGGTCACTAAATGAATAGCTGTAAGTCGAGGACTGCCTATAACTGCCTCAGCCTTAGAAACTTGCAGTGACTTCCCCTCCTTGAATCAACCCCCACCTATAGCAAGCCAGCAACTCTAAATCCCATTGCACTTTCCGATTCTACAATTCCTGATAAGGATGGGCAAGCATAAACCCTGGCTAAAATCCAAAGGCATAGCTGCGTAATTTCTACTGTTTCTGATCATGGTTAGTTTTTTAAGTGCCGGAATGAACTTTCATGTTATTTAACACCCAGGCAAAATGTTTAACTTATTCACTTATTTGGACATTTCGCATAAGGACGTTTTAGATGTTTCTTTGTTTGGACTCTTCCCATAAGGACATTTTTCAGTATTTATTTCTTTATTTTCACTTTTCCAGGAAGGACCTTTTTAGATGTTTCCTGCACAGGATACAAAAGACCTAAATCAGATTTCCCAATCTACAGCTTTCCAGACATAATCCCACATCTGTCTTCCACACTGAATAAGCAGAACAAGTCAGAGCGCCTGGAAATGTGCAAGAGTTGAGATCAAAGTGATTCTTCAGGAACCCAGATTGTGGACCAGCTACAGATAATACATGCTAAAACCTCACTTTTTAAGACCTTTTTTTTTTCTGCTGAAAAGGCAGCACCTAGTTAACCTCTGTTTGATCTTGCACGGGCCTGGTGCACCTTTCCAAAAACAACAGAGTGCTTTAAGCGGCACACAAACACGGCTCTTCTTTGCTATTCTGAAAAGTAACTGTCTTTTTCTCAACTTCCAAACAAATCTGGGAAATTGAAGGAGACCATTTAGTAAAGTTGATGTAATTATTAGAAGGGAAGAAGGGATTAAGAGGTTGATCTTTCTTAGGCACGTCTGGCCTAACAAAGAAAAGAAAAGGGTCGGGAGAACATGACAACCATCTTCTAGTACTTGTGGGGCTGTCACAGAGAGGAGGGGGACAACCTATTCTCCAAAGCACCCGGAAGGTCAGACAAGGAATAACAGATGGAAACTGATCAAGGAGAGATTCAACCTGGAATTAAAGAGAAACTTCCTAACAGTGAGAACAATCAATCAATGGAACAGCTTGCCTTCAGAAGCTGTGGGAGCTCCATCACTGGAGGCTTTCAAGAAGAGACTGGACAGCCATTTGTCAGAAATGGTGGAGGGTCTCCTGCTTGGGTGGGGGGTTGGACTAGATGACCTACAAGATCCCTTCCAACTGTGTCATGCTATTCTGTTCTAAGAGGGGGATGACTTATTGTCCAAAGCAAAGGACAAGAAGCAACGGTTGAAACTTATCAAAGAGAGATCCAACTTATTTATTTTATTATTTTTTTATTTTAATTCCATTTATATGCCGCCCTTCTCCAAAGACTCAGGGCGGCTTACAAGCTTAGCAGTATTTAAGGAGAAAATTCCTGGCAACAAATTGTTGGGTTGTAGGTGCTCCATTGCTGGAGGTCTTCAAGAAAAGATTGGACATCCCATTTGTCTGGGATGCAATATGGTCTCCTGCCTTGAGCAGGGGCTTGGACTAAAAGACCTCTACGTCCCTCCCAGACCTATGGCACTATGACTATGACTAAAATAGTGTAATGGCTTTAAGAGTAACGCTGAGGAACAAGAGGGAGAGCCACAGCCAAGACCACAGTCAGATAACAGAAATCTGATTCCAGGCAATCGTGTCATTTGATAAAGGGTCTCAGATATGGCATACATGACTTTGATTTCCTAGTTTGGTCTACTTCAGAGGGCTAGCAGATGGTCAGACCTCACCTGGAAGACAGTGACCTGATCTGGACACCACAGTGCAAAAAAGATGCAGAAGACCCAGAAAGAGTAGAGGGCAGAGAAGAGCAACAAAGTTGGATAGGGGCTTGGAGGCTAAATCCCATCAGGAAGGCCAGAAGAACTGAGTATTTTCTTAGCCTAAAGAGAAGAAGACCGTGAGGAGACATGACAGCAGTCTCCCTACTCAAAGGGTCATCACAGGAAAGAGGGGTAGGCTTATTCTCCACAGTTTCTAAGGGAAAGACAAGGCCACTGGATGGAAGATTTGCAGAGAGAGATCTGAACTTGAAATAAGGAGGAATTTCCTGGCTACCAAGCTTGCCTTCTGCAGTTGTGGGAACTCCACAACTTAAGGAAGGCTGGACAGCCATCTATCCGGGATGGTCTGAGAATTCCTGATCTGGGCAGAGCGCCGGACCGTGAAGGCCCATCCAATGTTCTGATCCGAATTTTTCACAGTCGCTTGGAGGCAGGTTTGTATGGTCTGAAGACGAAGGGAACGGCATTTTCACAGCATTGTCCTCAAGATGCCAGGGTACATCCAAATGGGCTGGCTGGGAACTCTGGGCCAAGTAGTCCCAAACCATCTGGAAAGCATCAGGTGATTGACAGTTGCCACGGCATGAGGCACTGCTTTATTCTTTAAAAAGTCACAGGATGCAACTTCAGGAAATAAATATCTCTGTTGCAACCACACTGCCTCCCCCCCTGCACACACACACACACACACACACACACACACACACACCACCGATTCATTTGCCTAGCCCAGGATCTTGTGGTTTGAGGTATTTGATGCTAGCAAAATCAATCAAAATCAAAATCAATCAAATCCCCCCACTTGCAAGCGGGAGGCCGGCCGAGCCAGGATCTTCCATCCTGACTCAGCAGAAGCCCCTTTAGGTCGTCGGGCTAAGGGCTGCCTCTCCAGTCGCATCCAAGTCTTGCAGATTCACTGCTCTGCTTTTCCTCACCTTAAGACGATCTCTGTTGGACAGATTTATGATAATTAGGGTTTTTTATTATTATTATTATTACTTTCCCCAAAAAAGCCCTGAAAGGCAGTGGGAGATTGTCTGCTTCTGGGCAAGGGCAGAGCAAGGCATGACACAGCAACGGTGGGGAGCTTCTTTCAAAAACAGGATGAGCAGCACCCAAGAGGCTGGCTAGACCCACCCCGAGCTTTTGGCTAGAAAGGCTGACTCAGCCCCACAAGAGCTGGTTATGGGGGGGCTTCTGGGGGTCTCAAGTGCTCCTCCCATTTCTCTTGAGACACCTGGGGCAATTCTCTCTGCTTTGCTTTTTTTCCTTCCCCTCTCTCCCTCTATTTCTCCTTCCTTCCTTCCTTCCTTCCTTCCTTCCTTCCTTCCTTCCTTCCTTCCTCCCTCCCTCCCTCCCTCCCTCCCTCTCACCCTCCTTCCTTCCTCCCTCCCTCCCTCCTTCCTTCCTCCCTCCCTCCCTCCTTCCTTCCTCCATCCCTTCTTTCTATCACTCCTTCCTTCTTCCCTCCCACCATCCCTCCCTCCCTTGTCTTTCCTTCTTTTTTCCTCCTCTCTCTCTCTCTCTCTCTCCCCCCCCCCTCCGTCCGCTCCTGCAGGGCTTTTGCCAGAGTGCCAGTGAAGAGACATGGCCATCCTTTGGATGTTTTTCAGGTTTTTGATTTAAGGCCCCAGCAAGCAAGTTTTTCTCTTTGATTGGTATTTTATCCTTGAGGGCTAAATTCCCTTAAAGGTTACCTGCCACTGCATTGTGCTGGACAGTTGAGGATGGCGTTTCTTTATTTTCTAACCATTTATATGGCAGTCCTTTTTGCTCCCACAACTCTGGGCAGCTCGCGATATATTAAAAGCGCACCATAACAAATTATAGCAACCGAACGCAGCATAACTCAGGTGACATAAATAATAACTCTTCCCTCCCATCCTTTGATCATTCAGATGGGCTCACCAACTCTTGGCCAAATGCCTGAGAAAACAGCCTTTAAAGGTCCTTAAGGCTCTCCAAAAATCTCACCAGGATAGGATCAACTGAACCTAACAGCAGTGACAATAGAGGAGTTGTGTTTTCTGGGTCTCACTAAATGAGATTACCTCAGGGAAGGGGCCTGGAGCAGGCCCATCCAGCTGGTTCTGGTGAGAATAGAGGAGAAACATCTGGAGACAGGTGGGCCCACAGAGAACCTCACCCTTGGTGGCAAATGGCTTCACATGCAGTAGCCAATCAGAAACAAGTGGGGATCCGCGAAGCTTCCAGGGCTATGGTGTCATCTGGAACTCTCAGAATGAACCAAAATGCTTATGAGCCCCTGCAGAAACGGTGGTGGGAGAAGCGGCATTCAGAGGAGGGAAGAGCGCTCTTTCTCAACCCTTGGAGGCCATGGGACAAGACCGGGACCTGGGACATCGGTGTTCCACCTTCTACTCTATGCGGCAAACTCTTTAAGGGTCAGGCCCAAAGAATGACACATGACGACCCTTCCAAGCTGAGTACTTTACTTCCCACCTATAAACAAAAACTTGCCAGATTGAGACTCTGCTATCTGCACTTACAATATATCTGCGAACGATTATGGAGGGGCTGTCTTCGCCCTCTTTCTCTCACACGTAATATTGGGGCTGCCCCTTAGATCTCTGGAATGCACCCCCTTTCTCCTGGGGATCCGCCTCCTCACCATACTCTGTAACATTTAGGGCATCTTAGGTGACCTACCATTTGGCTGCCCCTCCCCATCTGTAAAATATGAGGAGGGGGATAATGACTACAAGCACCAGAAGGCAAGACAAGGAACAGTGGGTGGAAACTAATCCAGGAAAGAAGTAATCTGGATCTAAGGAAAAGCTTCCTAACAATGAGAACAATTAACCAGTGGAACAACCTGCCTCCAGAAGTTGTGGGTACTTCATCACTGGAAGTTATTAAGATGAGACTGGACAGCCACTTGTCTGAAATGGTATAGGGTCTCTTGCTTGAGCAGTGGGGTGGACTAGAAGACCTCCAAGGTCCCTTCCAACTCTGTTCTTCTGTTCTGTTCTGTTTGTCAATTCATGATGGTTGTAAGCAGGAAGGAGGCTGCAAGGAAGAACTGTTCTCTGTTCCCATCACCCCATTTCTTGGAGATAGAAACCCTAAATATTCTTTCTTGGGCAACTGGGCTAGCTAATTCCACTTGGAAGGGAAGGCCCTCAAAATAGCAAGCACCTGAGATGGCTTTGGAGGTAGTTACCAGCACCATGAATTGGGTCTAGAAGCCTCCGGGTGGAAACCAGAGCAGCCCCCACCACATAGGCCAGGGGTAGGCAACCTTGGCCCCTTCATGACTCGTGGACTTCAACTCCCAGAATTCCTGAGCCAGCATGGGGGAACTATGGCCCCTTCATGACTCGTGGACTTCAACTCCCAGAATTCCTGAGCCAGCATGGCTCAGCTTAGAAACCTCTCCCTTTCCCCTCTGCATGGCTGGCTCAGGAATTGTGGGAGTTGAAGTCCACGAGTCATAAAAGAGCCAAGGTTGCCTACCCCTGACATAGGTGTTCCTCTGCTAAACCAAGTCTCGCTGGTTAGAAGAAACAAGAAAAAGGCAGACTTACTTCACGGAAAGGAAAGAAGCTGCATCCTGCACAGCATTCCTTCCCAGTCGTTTAAGGGAAGCAACATGTCAAGAAAATTGCAGTGATTTTAGCAGGAGGTGATAAGAACCTGAGTCACTGACTTCACTGTAGTGTGGTCCAAGAAAGATCACAATTGGATGCTCTAGCAGGAGAGCCTGAACACCAGGTACCTTGCTCCCTCCACTGAAGAGGCCAAGAGAATCTTCCACGGCACCCGAAGGACCTTTGTTCA
The DNA here is from genome assembly GCA_024449315.1 of Daboia siamensis. NCBI lineage: Eukaryota > Metazoa > Chordata > Lepidosauria > Squamata > Viperidae > Daboia > Daboia siamensis. The sequence goes on from JAKJMR010001103.1 coordinate 8,785, forward strand.
TCTCATTAAGTGTCAACAAAAGAGAATATTTCTAGCTCAGATATGAACTGTGGGGTCCTTAGTGGTTGTCTGAGCTTGGTGGCTTTCTTGCAGATGCTTCATGACCTAACTGCTTGCACTGATGATTTTATCTAGTTGGATAATGAAATGTCTGCAAGAAAACCACCAAGCTCAGAGAGCACCAAGGACCCCACATTTACTTATGTCTTGTTGGGATTCAATCTGAGACTGTTCCCGTCTCCCACAACCTCTAAACACTCCACTAGGGTAGACCTCGTGAGCAGATGATTTCACTCTTCTACATAGAGTGTTTTTATGAACAGTTTTAATTGACCTGCTATGTACATTCTAGCTGTATTGTTGCTTTTTCTCTAACTTGATTGTGGTTGGTTCAGGGGTAGGCAACCCTGGCTTTTTTATGACTGCTGGACTTCAACTCCCAGAATTCCTGAGCCAGCATGGCTCAGCTTGGAAACCTCTCCCTTTCCCCTCAGCATGGCTTGCTCAGGAATTCTGGGAGTTGAAGTCCACAAGTCATAAAAGAGCCAAGGTTGCCTACCCCTGGGTTGGGTGAAGACTGACTGACTGAATAAATAAATAAATAAATACTTCACTTCAAACTGACTGATGAACTCCCCCAACAGTTCATCAGTGAACCTACACTGATGAGTTTGACCTCTTCTCCCCCATCAAGAGCCCTAGTAGCGCAATGAGTAGAATGCGGTATTGCTGGCTAACTCTGCCCACTGCCAGGAGTTCGATTCTCAACAGCTCAAGGTTGACTCAGCCTTCCATGCTTCCAAGATCGGTGAAATGAGGACCCAGATTGTTGGGGGCAAATACACTGACATTGTAAACCACTCAGAGACCATTGTAAAGCACTATGGGGCAGTATACGGGTAGTCCTTGACTTATGATCACAGTTGAGTCCAAACTTTCTGTTGCTCAGTGCGATGTTTGTTAAGTGAATTTTGTCCCACTTTACAACCTTTCTAAGTGAATCACTGCAGTTGTTAAGATAGTAACATGGTTGTTAAGTGAATCTGGCTTCCCCATTGACTTTGCTTGTGACAACATCACAAAAAGGGGTTCACATAACCCCAAAACACTGCAACTGTCATAAATATGAGTCAGTTGCCAAACATCTAAATTTTGATCACATGACTGTGGGGATACCGCAACACTCATAAGTGTGGAAAATGTTCATAAGTCACTTTTCCAGTGCCGTCGTAACCTTCTAACGATCGCTAAGTGAACTGTTGTAAGTTGAGGACTACCTGTATAAGCCTAAGTGCCTGTGCTATCAACACTATGCTTGTCCTGCTCTCCGGTGCTTTGAAGAATAGATTGACCTTTTCTCCTCTTCCAAATATTGGAAAATGGCTATCATGTCAGCCCTACTCCTTCTTGTTAGACTAGACTCCTGCTTTGAGGCACGTGCTACCTACATTATACCTGTGCATTTGGTCTTTCTTGCCTAAATGTAGAACCTTACTTTTTTCACCATTGAATTTCATTTTATTAGATAGCGCCCAATGTTCAAGTCTATCAAGATCCTTCCGTATCATAAGCCTACCTTCTGGAGTGTTGACTATTCCTGCCATCTTGGTATCATCTGCAGATTTGATGAGTTTCCCATCTATCCCCTCATCCAAATCATTAATGAAGTTATTGAAGAGCACAGGGCCCAGAACAGAGCCCTGGGGCAGCCCACTGCATGCTTCCCTCCATGTAGGGGTAGTTCCATTGGGGGCTACATGTTGAGTGTGGTTCAGTGGTGGGATTCAGCCAGTTCACACCAGTTCGGCAGAACCAGTAGCTAATTTTTTGTTGCCCAGGCCCAGAATGGACTTCCGGAAGCGGCATCCACACAGAACCGGTTGTTCCCATATTTGAATCCCACCACTGGAGAGGTTGGTCAACCAACTGCAAATCCATCTGGCGGTGATGCTGTCTATCCCACATTTTTCTATCTTAGCACATAATATGTATGTCCTCAGCGTGTCCAGAAAACAACAACACGTAGAACAAGAACAACTATCTCTTCTTTCTTTCTATCCCAGCTAGATAAGACTTCTAATGAATGGAGAACCGGTTGCATTTTTTTCTTTTTCTAACGAAGATTCTATCTGAATATCCCTATTTTCCTAGCTAGCTTTATTTAAAGAAACAAAACAAAATCATGCTTTCATCCAGGTTTGTTGTCCCTCCACTGACAATAAGGTACATTCCTCAGGATTGCCCCTGTAAATTCAGCATAGGCTTCCTCTGTCTAAGGCGCTAAATCTTACATTGAAGGATAACTAATATCAATGCTGAGAAACAAAAAAGCATTGATCTTTTTGCAAAATATCTATAGCAGCTCTCCAGATTCCTTGGGCTGCGTCTTCAATTGTCCTATTTGTTAAGGTAAAAATCACCTTAGTAGAGGGCGAAGGACCGTGCTTCAGAGAATGCATGATGTGCATGAAGGAAGGAAATAAAACACGACGCATAATCTTACTAAATACCTTTTAATTACAAAAATATAAAAACTAAAATATATTATAAAGAGAGCTAGCTGACTACATCCTAACGTAACAGACAGTAACAGCAAAGATGAAAGACAATAAAGAAAAAACTGTGAGAAACTTTTTCTAGACATGCGCACAAAACAGTCTGAAACCATAACATATGAGATTCACTATGGTTACCAGATAAGTTATCACAACATGTGCAGAGAGCAGGGGAAATGTACAGTTAGGAATGAACTTTTCTGACGAACACAAAAAAAAACGTGCAGTGACACTATTGACCAGGCCTGAGCACATAAGTCCAAGACATCAGTAAACACAAGGTTGAGGAAAGGTAACTTAAAAGCAAAACCTGTAAGTGAGGCATTTCAATTTAGCTCACCCCTGGATCCAGTATTGTGAATATTCTTTTTTTTTTCATGTTAGCAACAACAGGAGAGAAGCAGAAACATATTTGCGTGCCTTTTCCTCCATATAGACACATGGGACACACACACACACACACACACACCAGAATTAAATGCATCAGATGATGAAATGGAAAGCTGCACTAAGATCTGTAATGTGCAGGAAAACCAATTAAACCTCCTTGGCTGGTGGTTCTCCACAAATGCATTTGCAGAAGCAGAATTACAGAGTTGGAAGGGACCTTGGAGGTCTTCTGATCCAATCCCTTACTCAAACAGGATACCTTATACCATTCCAGACAAGTGGCTGTCCACTTTCTTCTTAAAAAAAAAAAACCCCAGTGATGGAGCACCCACAATTTCTGGGAAGCCATTCCACTGATTAAGGAAATTTCTCCTTAATTCCAGGTTGCTTCTCCCCTTGATTAATTTCCATCCATTGTTTCCTGTCCTGCCTTCAGGGGCTCTGGAGAATCGGCTGACCCCTCCTCTCTGTGACAGCCCTCTTCTTCGTGGCAGCTCTTCAAATATTGAAACTCTGCTATCTTGCCTCCCCTGGCCCTTCTTTTCACTAGACTAGACCACCGAAATCATGTCTTCAACCATCTGTAATGTGCAGTGAAACTAATTAAACCATATTTGGTAGGTGGCTCTCCACAAATGCATTTGCAGAAGTGCAGAGTTCCTTTCGGCTTCCCTTGGACTGCAAGGCAATCCAACTGGTCAGTCCTAGAGGAGATCAACCCTGACTGCTCTTTAGAAGGCCAGATCCTGAAGCTAAAACTCAAATCCTTTGGCCACCTTATGAGAAGGAAGGACTCATTGGAGAAGAGCTTAATGCTGGGAAAGGGCAAGAGAAGAAGGGGACGACAGAGAATGAGGTGGCTGGATGGAGTCACTGAAGCAGGAGGCGTAAGCCTAAAGAGACTCCAGAAGATGGTAGAGGACAGGAAGACCTGGAGGAACATTGTCCATAGGGTCGCAATGGGTCGGACACAACTTCGCAGCTAACAACAATAACAACAACAACAGAGTTCCTTTCTCTACTAGTCTTTCACCAGAATTCTGCCTTCAGCCCTCTTTCCTTAATAAGTCCCCTAACTCTGATCAACAGCCACCTATCATAGGAGTTGCCATCCATTTGGCGGAATTCTGAATTTGGAAGAGCAGGGAGTGAAACTACATTTGCTCCAGATTGGGGTTGTCAAGAAAACAGAGCTTTTCAGACAGGCACCACCACACTTTCAATATGTATTGTTTTCCTCTTTAATTTTGCATGAGCTGAGATGCTGCCTATTCCTGCCTTCAGTTTGCACACTCTACACATTTTGCCAAGTTCTGAAATTTTTTACCTATGATGTCATGGTTTGGCAGATAAACAATTAAACTCTGGAGTTTCACAATTATGTTTAAATTAAGGGATGCCCTGCAGGAAATGGAACTGGAGGTACTTAAAAGCTGAAAACAATCGATGTTGAGGTGATCTGAAGTAGTTTTAAAGAAGGATTGATGCCGGCCGTGTCTCCAATAACCTTGTTTGCAACTCTGCTCAATCAAGTCAGCAAATTCTTTCTGGCTCTTTTTACTTCAAATCATTTTGGATCACAACATGCTCTAGTGTGGGAAATCTATTTTCAAACTGCTTCTAATTTACTCCAAAGTTACTGCCTTTTCAGTCCCCACCAGAGTTTCTAAAACTTTTAAGAAACCGGGGTAAAATATTTTCTTTAGCTCCTGCACACCTCCCTTTGCCTCTCAGCATCCTGTGTCAATTTAATTTCTTTCTGCTTTGGGGTTGGTTGGTTGGTTGCTTGGTTGGTTGGTTGGTTTTTTGGGGGGGGGCCTCTGTGTGTGAGATGTGGACAATTTTCCAGCCAGGAGTCATATCAAGAAAAGACCATGTATAGTCTGTGCAAATTTCCCTTGCCAATTTCCCAACTCCTAGTTTCATCTGACTATTTCCTTATAAAATCAGAGTAACAAGGATATCAGAAATGGAAAACTGGCAGCTGTGAAATAAGAAAACAGTTTTCAGTTTTCAGTTTTTCCAAAAATGCTTCTGGATCTCACAAGGGCCTCCTATGCATTCTTGGAAAACTACAAGGGTGGCAAATGGACTTTCCTGGCAAGAAGTAGCCAAGAAGATGGCATTAAGCAGCCTCTTGAAGGACTGTTGCCAAAAAGCAACAGATGGAAACCAATCAAGAAGACAGCCTAGAATTAAGGAGAAATTCCATGACAATGAAAACAATTACCTGTGGAACGACCTGCCTTCAGAACTTATGGGTGCTCCATCATTGGGTGTTTTTTGTCCAGAATGGTAAAGGGTCTCCTGTTCAAGCAGGGGGTGGGACTAGAAGACCTCCAAGGTCCCTTTCAACTCTGTTGTTCTGTCAAAACAACAGTCCAAGAGGCGATTGGAGTCCTCACATTTAAATTGGGTAAAGGTAAAGGTAATGGTTCCCCCGCACATGCGTGCTAGTCGTTTCCGACTCTAGGGGCCGGTGCTCATCTCCGTTTCAAAGCCGAAGAGCCCGCGCTTGTCCGAGGACGTCTCCGTGGTCATGTGGCCGGCATGACTAGATGCCAAAGGCGCACGGAACGCTGTTACCTTCCCACCGTCCCTATTTTTCTACTTGCATTTTTACGTGCTTTCGAACTGCTAGGTTGGCAGAAGCTGGGACGAGTAACAGGCGCTCGCTCTGTTACACGGCACTCAGGATTTGACCCGCCAAACTGCCGACCTTCTGATCGACAAGCTCAGCGTCCTAACCCACTGAGCCACCACATCCCTTTTTTAAATTGGGTAGATGAAGACAAATCCCTTGGGAAGGAGGGAAGGAGGCAGGGAACAACTGCCCTAATTTGTCCCTCCTGAGAAACTGAACCTACTTTTGTCCTAAAATATTTGGGCTGCAAAAACCCAGGTGATCATGAGAGGACAGCAAAGAGTTGAGGGTTGCTGCCACCTCAGAGTGACCCATGTTTTTCAGACCATTTGTGACAGCCCTAATGCACCCGGTTCATATCTTCTTTTGCAGGGCTCTGAGCTGATTTTAACCACGTGTTCCCTTCCCAGCCAGAGCCCCATCTGCTTGACTTCATCCAAGCTGGCTGAACTTTCGGGCCCATCTAGAGAGGGTGGTGGTGGTGGTGGTGGTTGCCATGGATGGTCACATCTCTCAACCCAAACTACCCCTTAGCTGTGGGGAAAGATTGGGGAAGAAGGTGGTATGTGTGCCATGCTGAGCTTCTGGAGGAAAGATGAGATGGGATTTATAATGGAGGAATCAATCAATCAATGATTGGGCAACAAGATCTAAGGTGTGGGTGCTCCAACATTGGAGGCTTTTAAGAAGGGGCTGGACAACAATTTGTCGAAAATGATATAGGGTTGAGCAGGGGGTTGGAGTAGAAGACCTCCAAGTTCCCTTCCAACTCTGTTATTCTGTTATGTTCTGCTGCCTTCCCAGTACTGGGATAGCAAACAGGACCAACCAACCAACCAACCTGCCCTTTTGAAGATAACCCCCCCCCCCCGCCGCCCCCACCCTTGATTCCAAGGAAGTGTTCTGCGGAATGCAGAAGCTTCGTGTCAGCCTCAGCTGGACCTTTGCGATGCTTTCTGTGTTTATCTCGGGTAACTGGAGAGGACAAAAATCTCAGCTTTCAGAAGAGAGGAGAGCAGAGCAGCAATGAAAGGAGAGGCTGGCCTCCTGTTTACTGCCAGTTCGGTCAGAGGAGTAAGTCAGAAAGGAAAATGGAAGCAGAGAGGTTTGGGATGAGAGCATTTAACGAAGGGAAGACTTTACCAGCAAGATCCTGGATGGGAATCAAAGAAGTTTGGAAAGAGAGAAAGGGAGAAAGGGAGAGAGAGAAAGGGAGAGAGAGAGGGAGAAAGAGAAAGGGAGAGAAAGAGAGAGAAAGAAGGGGAGAAAGAGAGAGAGAGAGAGAGAGAGAGAAAGGGGTGGGGTGGGGTGGAGTCATGTCAATCAAAGACAGAAAGGCACATTCCCAAGTTACCTTCCATGGACATGGGTTCCAGGATCCCGAACTGTTTGAGGACCGCGATGAACAGGATAATGACCACAGCCACAGCGCAAAGCTCCATCCCTTGGATCGCCATGGCCAGCCAGTCTCCTGCGATGGGCGCAGGGCAGTTCTGGGGGCATGTGATTCGCAGCCCCTGTCCGGGGCCGGGCCGGCTCCCCTGGGAAGGCGAGTGCCAAGGTGCCCAGGTGCCCAGGTCCCAGCCGGCTCACATCTTCCAGCCCCTGGAAAGGCTGCCGGGCAAAGCCCCCCCTTCAGGTTTGCCCCCGGGGCCGTCGCGGGGCAGAAGTGGGCGCAGGCGAGGAGGAGGAGGAGGAGGAGGGAGGACCGGGGCGGGCGGGGGCGGCGCGGCAGCCCAGAGGGGCCTCTCCTGCCGGGCTCATGAAGGAAAAAGAGAAGGCAGCGGCCAGCCGGCAAACTTTCAAAACTTGGCAGGAGAAAGTTCTCTCAGCAGAAAAACGAGCCCGGCCAGGTCCCGGTGGCCGAGCAGCTCCGGCTCCTTCCCAGGCTCGGGCGAGGTCATGGCTTCCAGGTCCCCCGAGTCGCTGCCGCCTGCCTGGTCCGGCGCAGGAGCCTGCAGGGGTCACCCCGAGTTCCTCCGAAGCACCCCGGACGCCCTGCAATGCACCGCCGATGCCGGAGGAGTGAGTCGCCTGACCGCTGCTGGCATCCCGGCTGGCTGCAATGCCATTGGTTGCAAGGGCGGCTATAGAGTATCAGCCCCCACCCAGAGGGGGGAGGAGGAGGAGGAGGAGGCGGAGGCGGCTGGGAGCTTCTCCTCGGTGTCCTGGCAGAGCCATCCAGGATGCAGGAGACCAGGGTCACCACGGTGACGACGCTGTGGTCCAGCCTCAACCCACGGATAGCAGGCATCAAGTGCAGCCCCTCCCGGGCAGCTGATTTCAAAGGCCAGGTGGGAGAGCAGAGCAAAGGTGACAGGCTCAAACTTTGGGGCTGGGGGTGGCGAAATGAAGATGCTTAATCTTGGAGGTCTCCAGTTCCTTCTTTGGCTGCTCCACCCCCTTCTCCTCCAAGATCACATTTCAACACCAAACATCTTTTCTTCTTTGCCCTTTTCAATTGTTAAAAGCCGGCGCCCCTGAGCACGTACTTTTCCTGAATGGACGGGCGTCTCAGTGCCCATCTCGGAGAGAAAATGAAGAGTGATTCAGGGTGTGGGTTAAGGGATATCCTTGTGGGAAAAGGGTGGGGCAGGTGGGGAGCCCTTTTTTAAAATGCCCATGCCCCCAAAGCTGCTTCCTGCAAGGCTCGTAGGATGCCCCTTCATCGGCAGCTTTGGAGTGGAGAGGAATCGGAGAGGAATTGCTTCAAAAATGTGGCCAATATAAAAATAGCCCTCAGCAATGACTAGTTCTGGACCCAAGAAAAGAGCTTCCCCTTTGGTCACTATATTATAAAAAAGATGCTGAGACTCTGGACAGAGTGCAAAGAAGAGCAACGAAGATGATTAGGGAGCTGGTGGCTACAAACAGGAAGAACAGTTGAAGGAACTAGATATGGCTAGTCTAGGGGTGACATGATAGCAGCATTCCAATATTGGAGAGGCTCCTATAAAGACAAGGGGGTCACTTTATTTTCCAAAGCGCCAGAAGGCAAGACAAGAAACAATGGATGGAAACTAATCAAGGAGAGAAGCAACCTGGAATTAAGGAGAAACGTCTAACAGTGAGGGCAATTAGCTTGCTTGTCTCCAGACGTGCTCCATCATTGGAGTTTTTAAGAAGAGGCTGGACAGCCACTTGTCTGCAATGGTCTAGGATCTCCTGCTTGAGCAGTGGGGTGGACTTAAAGACCTCCAAGGTCCCTTCCATCTCTGTAATTCTGTTAGTCTCCATTTTTCCATGACAAATTCTCCCATCTCTTATTTCCATGTCTTCATCACAATCTCCAGCCTGCTTCCCTCCAGATGTTCGAGACTTCAGCTCATTTGCCTCCACAGGACCACCTGCCACCTGGGCATCTTTGAAAAATCCAGTCAGTTTGGATTGCATCCCAGCTGCGTGCATCCCACCGGTGCAGCATGTAACCGGAGTTATAAAGGGGGGGGGGGAAATGAAAAAAATTGCGCTCTCCGTCATTTTTGCAGATGGATTACCACAATTTAAGAATGTTGCCTTCATCAGGAAATGATTCTAAAAAGCAAAATCGCTCGTAGCAGAGTGCACAGGGAATGTTGCTTTGTGTCCTGTGGCTTAGCAAGTTTATGCCCCTTATCTTTTTCTATCATGCAGTGGTTTTTTAATTATTCATTTTAAGTGCTGAATGACTGAGAGACAAGCTTGTTCTTAACCTCGCAAAAAAGGACAGAACAAATCACATGTGGGGAGAGGAGCAAGCATAAAACCAATTCTTTTAAAGAGGGGCGTAAACCTTTTCCTTCCAGGAAAGGGGAAACTCTGCCTTAATATAAAAACATGTAATTCCACTGGATACTCATGCAGGAAACAAAACAAAAAAAATGATAAGAGACAATCAGTGAAGAGCACATGAGATGCATGCAAAAAAACCCAGTTTGGTCTAGTGGAGAAGGTACCAGATGAGAAAATTGGGAGAGCATGAGTTCTAGTTCCATTGTAGGCATGAAAGCTTACTGGGTGGACTGTGGGATACTCACCAGGAGACAATGAGTTCTAGTCCCACCTTAAGCCTGAAAGCCGGCTGGGTGACTTTGGGCCAGTCATTCTCTCTCAGCCCAACCCACCTCACAGGGTTGTTGTAGGGAAAATAGAGGAAGGAGTATTACATATGTTTGCCACCTTGAGTTACTTACAGATAAAATAATAAAGGTGGGAGATAGATATATAGATTGATAGATAGATAGATAGATAGATAGATAGATAGATAGATAGATAGATAGATAGAGATAGATAGATAGATAGATAGATAGATAGATAGATAGATAGATAGATTGACAGATTGATTGATAGATATAGATAGATAGATATAGATTGATATATAGATGAGAGAGAGAGAGAGAGAGAGAGAGAGAGAGAGAGAGAGAGAGAGAGATAATAGATAGATAGATAGATAATAGATAGATAGGAAGAGGGCCTAGAACCCCACTAGCCAAAAGTCACAGGGGCATCTGCAAATTATGATGGGAGTCAAAAAAGGCTTTTCTTTTCTTTTTTCCCCTTTCCCCTTTTTTCTTTCCATTTTTTTTTACTTTTGGCATTTAATTGTAAGAACATAATGGAAACTTTAATAGTAAATAATCAGCTCAAGATCAAAACCTTTACTATATGATGAATTTTTTGAAACTGCAGCAATTTTCTCTTTGCAACGTTACACTAGATGAAAAAAGTCAAATAACCTTATGGTCATAATGCTGATATCCTAATGGGAAAGAATATTGATAGCATACTTATTTTTTCTTTCTTTATTGCCAACAGTCTGAGCTGTCTAAACAACAGAGTATCAATAGTCTTTAAGCAGTTCTGCATAAACTCCCTTATATTGAAATGATACGATGTTTACAACTTACAGAAATGTAATTTTTTTTTGAAAAGTCACAACAAATGTGGCACTTGAATAAAAAATGAAGCACAGCTTTGATTATGCAGTCTTGGTTTTGACAATTCCCTTGTAAACACTGTTGCTCAAATAATAGGAGAGCAGCTGTAAGCACTGAGGAAGCTTCTTGGATGAGAAGCGAAACGTCTTCAAGGAAAAACAAAGAAAGTCCAGTTGCCTTTGAAAATACACCTTTGGGACAGACAACCATGATCTGGATGACTGAGAATCTCCAGGGACAGCTGTAAGAAAAAGTGTTTGGTGCTTCCTTGTAGAATAATTCAGAGGATTTCTGGGTCCTTAGAATATAGAATCCTAGAGCTGGAAGGGACCTTGGAGGCCATTTAGTCCAACCCCCTGCCCAAGGCAGCAGACCTTCTACCATTCTGGACAAAACTACCTTTAAAAACTACATTTTCATTCAGTTCAACTGGGGTTTAGAAAATACCTGTTAGCCTTTCCAGTCAAGAAGCACAACTATAATTAATAATTCTGCCTTTATCATAAGGTGACATGAAGAGAATCTTACACATCTGAAAGTATTTCTCCCTTTTCTTTTAATCTCCGGAAAACCTTTCGTTTCCTTTGAAACGCTCCCCACGCCTTCCTTCCTTCTATGGGCAGAGATACCTTCTATGGGCATTGTCTATTATCCGTGGTCCAGGCTGCTGTTCCTCCTGTCTCCCAGGGTCACCCCTGCCAACCTTTATATCACCCAAATGATAGTCATAGTTTTAAAAAGTTGTGTTTTTATTCTTTTGCAGATGACCTTTTTTACAATTCCTATTTTTTCTTATGCAGCCATCAACTGAGCAACTCTCTCTTCTAAAAGAGGGGTACTTTAATTATTCCAGCCCAGGGTGTTGCCAAGATCTTCTGCACAACATCCACACAATTCTGAAACTGGATGCCACTCAAAATAAGAAAAGGAAGGCCCCGTGGTTAGAAGGCAGCATTGCAGGCTGACTCTGCCCCACTGCCAGGAATTCGATCCTGACCGGCTCGAGGTTGACTCAGCCTTCTGTCCTTCCAAGGTCAGTAAAATGAGGACCCGGATTGTTGGAGGGTCAATATGCTGATTCTGTAAACCGCTTAGAGAGGGCTGTAAAAGTACTGTGAAGCGGCATATAAGTCTAAGTGCTGTTGCTATTGCTAAGCAGGAGGCCATAATGTGCAAAAACCTGCGCTTGTCACTCTTTGATGCCCAGAATCATTTGAGAAAGTGAGACGAGCAGCATATAAAATTAATAAATAAATGCATTTTAAATCGTGAAAAACGTTTCTGTCCCCACAGCTTGAATGTGTTTCTTTTTGCAGGAACTGTTACCTGGGTGAAGGTTTAATCCAAAGATGGGGCACAGTATTTGAGCATCTCGCCTCCTCAAGCAACGATACTGATGAAGCTTGTTGAACAAAGTTATTCCATTAATCCCTACAACTTCTCCAATGCAGTTCTGAGTATTTAGTACTAGGCATTTAGAGAAGAGGAGGTGGACCTCTTCTTCAAAAGAGCTAAGGAAGGACAAGAAGGGATAGGTGGAATATCATTAAAGAGAGTTCCAGCCTAGAATTCCCGGCATTAAAAACAACTAACTAGTGCAGGGGTAGGCAACCTTGGCTCTTTGATGACTCATGGACTTCAGCTCCCAGAATGCCTGAGCCAGCCATGCTGAGGGGAAAGGGAGAGGTTTCCAAGCTGAGCCACGCTGGCTCAGGAATTCTGGGAATTGAAGTCCACCAGTCATGAAGGGGCCACAGTTCCCCCATGCTGGCTCAGGAATTCTGGGAGTTGAAGTCCAAGAGCCAAGGTTGCCTACCTGTCCTAGTTCTTCTCCTTCATTTGGGAAAGCAGTGGGGGGGGGGGCAGGGAAAAGGGGAAAATTTCCTCCCTAAACATTCCTATGCAAAGAAGACATTGATCCCTATTTCTCTCTATGTAAAATATTAAAGATGTTTAAACGGATAAAAGCTGCTAGGCTGCCTTCTTTCCATCTAGGGTGCATTAGCGAAGATTGGCCAGCCAATTTGATGGAGGCCATTGGGCAACCCAGTGATGCTTCGGCTGCTTTGCTGGCCTCCTTGCCAGAAGCATCTCCCCAAAGATTTTGTCTGGGCCAGCGTCCAAAACAAAGACTTCTGTGTTGGTAATAAAGATCTCTCCCAGCAAAATGTCAGAAAGAGAGCAAGGAATGATGAGCGGTTGGGTGCCCAAGAGGCCTTTGCTGGAGGTGGCCGGGTGGGGGAAGAGAATGCAGCCGTATCTTTGCTCCAAAGCCTAGGCTCGGGTTGCAAGTCTATCGGGACTCCTTTGGGCTAACTAGTCAAAGAATAACTTACAACGGGATCTGAAAATGCTTTCAAATCCACTCCATTTTGCAGTCTCCACCAAGCTCCATCTAAATCCTGTCTGGTTCCACCTTAATACCATCCCATCTGTCAATGCTTTTAATCTTCCTCAACACTGGGAGAAATTCAGATATCCTATCCACCCCAGGCTGCTTATGCAAACTTTTTCCATCCTGAGACAGATTCCATGCTAGAAGCCATCAATGGCCGGTTTGGTCTAGTGGTGAAGGCACCGGGCTAGAAAGCAGGAGACACTGAGCCCCAGTCCTGCCTTAGATATGAAAGCCAGCTGAGGAACTTTGGGCTGACCACCAGGAGACGGTCAGTTCCAGTCCCACGAAAGCTGTCTGGGTGACTTTGGGCCAGTCCCTCTCCCTCAGCTTAATTCACCTCGCAGCGTTGTTGTTGTGGGGAAAATAGGAAGAGGAAAGAGCATTGGATACCTTTGCGTCCTTCAGTTATTGTAAAAATAATAAAGGCGGGATACAAATAAATAAATTTCCATTAGTCTCATTTTCACAAGCATGCTTTTTATCATCAATATCTTCATCAATGACTCGGACGAGGGAACTGAAGGGGAACTCATCAAATTTGCAGATGACACCAAACTGGCAGGAGTAGCCAACACCCCAACAAGACAAGCTCAGGATCCAAAAAGATCTTGACAAACTTGAACAATGGGCCTTATCCAACAAAATGAGTTTCAATGTGGACAAAAACGTTTTACATTTAGGTAAGAAAAATCAAAGCTACAAGATTATGCAAGACCTGGCTCAGAAACAGCCACTGTGAGAGGGACCTTGGAGTCCTAGTGGATGATCAATTGACTATGAGCCAGCTGTGTGCAGCAGCAGCCAAAAAAGCTAATACAATCCTGGGTTGTATAAACAGAGGCACAGAATCAAGGTCATGCGAAGTACTAGTATTGCTTTACAAAGCCCTAGTAAGACCACACCTGGAAAACTGTAGCCAATTTTGGTCACCATACTACAAAAAAGATGTAGAGAGTTTGGAAAAAGTTCAGAGAAGAGCAACTAAAATGATCAGGGGCCCGGAGACTAAAACATACAAAGAACGGCTGCAGGACTTGGGTTTGGCTAGTCTAAAGAAGAGAAGAAATAGGGGAGACATGATAGCAGTGTTCCAATATTTGAGGGGCTGCCACCAAGAAGAAGGGGTCAGATTATTCTCCAAAGCACCTGAAGGCAGGACAAGAAACAATAGATGGGAAATAATCAAAGAGAGAAGCAATCTGGAATTAAGGAGAAACTTAAGGACAATTGGATCAGCTTGCCTTCAGAAACCATGGGTGCTTCATCACTGGAGATTTTTAAGAAGAGGCTAGACAGTCACTTGTCTGAATGGTACAGGTTCTCCTGCTTAAGCAGGGGGGTGGACTAGAAGACCTCCAAGGTCCCTTCCAGTTCTATTCTATTCTATTCTATTCTATTCTATTCTATTCTATTCTATTCTATTCTATTCTATTCATGCTTGGAGAAATGATTGATAACAGCCATCATTTCTGGGTGCATACATTTTTAAGAGATTAAAAGTAAAGCCTGCTTCTTCTGGTCCCCCAATATTTTATGCCCGGCAGTCCCAACATATGTATTTATTTTTATAATGTACATATCTTGCCTTTCCTTTATGGAGTTCGAGGCAGCTTATCTGAGAGTTCATCCCTCGTGCTTATCCTTCCTGAGGAAGTAGCCCAGAGGTGCCCCATAAGACACATGGCTGAGTGGAGACTCACACCTGGGCCTTACAGAGGGTAAAGAGATGGCCTTGAGACAGACAGGGGAGTTCATTTCTCAAGACAAGGAGGGCAACATGGCTTAAGCCCAAGACCGAGGAATGTGAAAACACGTCAGAGAGACACCTCCCTAATTCTCATGAGTATAAGAAGGAGAGGAGGTAAACCATAATCAGACTTACAAGATTCGGTTATGTTCTGTTAGGGCACTGATGCTGTTGCCTACTTTGGGTAATGAAATCTCTGCAAGAAAAGAACCAAGCTCAGAGAGCACCAAGGACCCCACAGACCTCCACCACCACCTCCTCCTCCTCCTCCTCCTCCTCCTCTCCACAAACCCCACTCCCTTGTAGCACTGATGCTGTTACCTACTTTGGGTAATGAAATCTCTGCAAGAAAACAACCAAGCCCAGAGAGCACCAAGGACCCCTCATTTCAACCCTGAGCTACAAATATTCTTTTTTTTTTTTGCTATAAATATTTTATTAGAATTTTTTAACATAGCATAAATCATTCAGTAATTTGTAAAACAGAATGTTGTCTGGGTAACATTTAAAAGACAGTCCTTAACAATTAATTTCTATGATCTATATTCCATGTTTCCCCTTTCCCCAAAGTATCTTTCTTTGCTACAAATATTCTTATTTCTTGGCGATTCTGTTATTCTAGCCAACCTTAGGGTTAACCCATAGTGGAATTGATTTCTCCATCTGATCTACATCCTGAGGTTGACAAGTCCTAACCCAACACTCCAAGGCTGCACTACGTTGGAGGATGCTAGAGAAAGCAGTTCCTGATGAAGCCAATCAACCCATTCCTTCAGCTAGGATCATTAAATCTAATGAGTTTTGTGTTTATCTCTCCTGGGATCATAGAACTGGTGAAGTGGGCTGTTATGTATGCAGGCACCTGCATAGCAACAGCCACCAGGGGGCAATGGCCTGAACGGTTTTGGCGGGAAACCTAGTTTTCGGCGGGAAACCCAGGGCCAACCCCATTGGCTGTTCGCCTACCTGGCTAGGTATTTAAGGAGGCCAGGTAACCCTCATTCCCCAGTACGCTACCCCCCCCAATAAAGAGCTGAACACGTACTCCGGCTGGCGTCTCTTCCTTACGTTGGACCCACTACATTGTAGTGGCGACGAAGGTGAGATTCTGCCGACAGAAGAGCTGAAGTCACTAGGGGAACGCACCGCGAGCTGAAGGGAAAGGCATTTTCTCCTTCCCACCCCCCCATGACCGCCAGCCAACCGGACCACGCTGGTCACCGCATCCGCGACTCAAGACCCAAACAACATCGCAATGGCAAGGGCCAGACAACCCCGTGAATTCGACACCTGCCACCCCGAGACATGGGCCCAGTACCTGGCTCACGCCGAACTGTACATGCGGTTCAACCAGATCTCAGAGGACAGTACGAAGGTGGCAGCCCTGCTCTGCATCAGGGAACCCACACTCCTAGAGATCGCCGCAAACCTGTTCGCCCCAGAAGCCATCAATACCATTGCGTACTGGGACATCGTTGCCAAGCTCAACGCCAACTTCCGGCCCCGGTGGTCCAAATTGGCCACGAGGTCGCAGTTCAAAAAAAGGGACCAGTGCCCCAACGAGTCCAGTGCCGAATTACTCGCCGCCCTACAGGAAGTCGCCGTCACCTGCAGGTTTTTGAACTTGGAGGAGCGACTATGGGACCGGCTGCTTTGCAAGAGCGCCTGTTTGAAAGAGAGGAGGTTTCGCTCCAGGAAGCCGAAGACACCATCCTGGTCCACGAAGCGGCCTGCAGGGCCATCCAAGCAGTCCAGGAGACCAGAACCAGCAGCCAGGCGACCAGCATCCACCGGCAGGTCGCCACAGCCGAGGACGAGCAGAGCATCGACCTCCTCCAGTGGAAGTCAACCCCCGATCAGCGAGGCAGTCGCCCAGACAAACCCAGGCCCTCTAGCAACGCCACCAACCCACAGAAGTGCGCAGGGTGCGGTGGAAACCACATGCGCAGCCTCTGTAAGTTCTGGGCCTGCAAGAAAACAGGCCACATAGCTGCGGTCTGTCGTAGCCGCCGCCCCCGCGAGGAGATCCACAAGCTACAACCGGAGGAATCGCCATTCAAAGGTACTGAGGCCCCGACCAAAACGCAAATTGGCTATGTTGAGAGCCAGAGGGCCATTAACCACACGGGTAGCCACCGGCTGCTCAAACCCAAAATTAGATTAACAATCCGCTTGCAAGGCGTTCCTTGCAGCATGGAGCTTGACTCCAGATCAGCGGTCTCCATCATTTCGGATGAGACCCTTAACTATATTACTAGCCGGAGCAAGCAGCGGATTAAATTACGGCCTACAAATTTAACCCTGATCGATTTCCAGAATTTGCCGGTCAAGGTAAGGGGGGAGGCTACCGTTTCGGTGGGGTTTAAGGGTTGCGAAGAGCACCTGGAGGTTGTAGTGGTAGAGGGCCGGAGAGCCAGCCTGGTCGGTCTAGACTGGTTTGAGGCCCTGGGAATCACCATCTCCGGGATCCACCGGATCCAGGGAGACTCCGTCGAGGCCATCTGCAAGGAGTTCGCAGACGTCTTCGATAGGACGCTGGGTAGGTACACAGGGCCCCCCATCTTGTTCAAGCTTAACTCGAACGTTCCCCCCATTAGGGTCTGGCCACGGCAAGTCCCCTTCGCGCTCAAACACAAAATCGAGTGCGAGCTGGATAAGCTGGTGGCCCAGGGAATCCTAGAGCCCATAGATTGGGGGGAGTGGGAAACCCCAATCATCACCCCGCTCAAATCCAATGGGGAAATAAGGATCTATTGGGCCTTGGTGGAGCAGTGGGCTAATGCCTCCTTAAGTAACACCAGTTGCCTGCAATTAGTGCAGGTTCGCATCCCACCAGGCTCAAGGTTGACTCAGCCTTCCATCCTTCCAAGGTAGGTAAAATGAGGACCCAGATTGTTGGGGGCAATAAGCTGACTTTGTAATAATGCCGCTTGGGGTCTGTGTGAAAGCCCTAACAAGCAGGCATATACATAGAATGAAGGCTACTGCTAAGCTTGTAAGCCGCCCTGAGTCTTCGGAGAAGGGTGGGATATAAATGTAATAAAAATAAAAATAAATAAATAAATAAATCTGCGCCGACTACAAGTGCTCGGTGAACCGCGCCCTAAACCCGCACGCTTACCTGGTCCCCACGGTCAGCCACGTTCTCGCTTCCCTCCAAGGCGGCGCCATTTTTGCAAGACTCGATCTTGCGCAGGCGTACCAGCAACTCACGGTTACTAGGGAAACGGCTGATATCCAGATGATAGTAACACACAGGGGGGCGTTCCGGGTGAACAGGCTGCAGTTTGGGGTCAGCGTAGCTCCTGGAATTTTCCAGGAAGTTATGGAGAAGACACTCAGGGGCATCCCAGGAGTCTGCCCTTATTTTGATGACATCCTGATTGCAGGAGCATCAGCAGAAGAGCTAGCAGGTAGGCTGAGGGAGGTGCTGTCCAGGCTGCACACAGCTGGCCTCAAACTAAAGAGGGAGAAATGCAGCATAGGTGTTCACTCCACAGAATTCTTGGGATTCAGGGTAGATGCCAAGGGAATCCACCCCACAGAGTCCAAGGTGAGGGCAATCAAACTGGCACCCACACCCAAGAACAAGGCAGAGCTACAGGCATTCCTGGGTCTGCTAAATTTCTATCATACATTCCTCCCACACAAGGCAGCCATTGCAGAGCCACTTCACAGGTTACTGGATAAAAAGGCAGCATGGGCCTGGACTTCCATCCATGAGCAAAGTTTTAGAGCATTAAAGGCACTACTGTCTGACAAGTCCACAGTAACGCACTTCATAGAAACAAAGCCCATATGCATTACATGCGATGCATCCCCTTATGGTGTGGGCACTGTTCTCAGTCACCTACAGCCTAGTGGGGCTCAAATCCCCATTGCCTACTATTCCAGGACGCTGTCTGGAGCAGAAAGGAACTACGCCCAAATTGACAGGGAACCCTGGCAATCGTGGCAGGAATTAAAAAGTTCCATGATTATCTGTATGGCAGGGAGTTCACTGTCTACACGGACCACAAACCACTCCTGGGCCTGTTCACAACAGACAGGCAAACCCCCCAAATTCTGTCTCCCAGAATGCTCCGGTGGTCCATCTTCCTTGCAGCCTACAATTGCAAGCTGGTGCACAAGCCCAGAAAGGAGATGGGCCACGCAGACGGCTTAAGTAGGCTGCCCCTTGACACCACTGAACCAGACCCGGCACCAGCAACGCAGGTCCTAGCCTTGTAGGAATTACCAGAATGCCCAGTTCATGCCAAGGACATTGCCAGCAACACAGCCACCGACAACATCATGAGCAGGGTACACTCATGGGTTTGCACAGGGTGGCAGGACAAGTCCCCGGGGCCTGAGTTCCAGGCTTATTTCACCAGGTGTCACGAGCTCTCCACACACAGAGGTTGCCTCCTCTGGGGAAGCAGGGTCATTATTCCCACTGCAGTCCAGGGCAAGGTATTGGAATCCTTACACGAGGGACACCCGGGGGTGGTTAGGATGAAGGCACTGGCCAGAAACTACCTCTGGTGGCCAGGGCTGGACAAGGACATTGAGGAATGGGTCAAGGCCTATTACACATGCCAGAGATCCAGGCCAGAAATGCCACACACACCAGTACACAGGTGGGAGGCCACACACACACCCTGGTCCCGCATCCACATTGACTATGCGGGGCCATTTCAGGGCCAACTGTTCTTAGTAGTAGTGGACAGCCACTCCAAGTGGCTGGAGGTAGTCCCTGTTCCCAACATGACCTCGGCTAGGACAATCCAGGTGCTCAGAGCTCTCTTTGCTACACATGGCCTCCCCAACGTAATAGTATCTGATAACGGGCCTCAGTTTACCACTACTGATTTCCAGGCATTCTTGAAGGTGAATTGGATTAGATACGCCACCTCCGCGCCCTTCCATCCATCGACTAACGGGCAAGCTGAACGGATGGTAAGGACGACCAAGGACGCACTCCGGCACATCATCAGCGGGGACTGGCATCACAGACTGGCAAAATTTCTACTTGCCCAACACACCACACCGTGCATTGCTACCGGAAAGAGCCCAGCAGAGCTTCAATGGGGACGGCGTCTCATCACCAAGCTGGACTGTTTACACCCAGACCGAGTAGCAGCAGAGACAGATAGGCCACCATCATCATCATCATCATCAGTGCACAGGGTTCTCAACGTGGGGGACCTGGTCTGGGCAAGGAACTATGGGGCAGGGCATCCATGGATTCCGGGGACAGTGGTTGAGAAAACTGGGCTCCTCTCTTACATCGTGGGGGTGGAGGGGGACAGACACATAAGGTGACACATCGACCAGCTCAGAGGAAGGATCCCTGAGTGCACCACACACGCCTAACAGGATAGACACACCCCAGGGGAGGTCAGCCCAACCAGAAACAACACAGACCAGGAATCAGAGGAGGATGGCCTCCTGCAACCGGCTCTGCTCAACCCAGCACAGGGGCTTCACGAACCGGCTGTCCAGGTTCAGGGCCAAGCCACAGCCAGACGGTCCACCCGGCCCCACAGGACACCTGCCTATCTAGCGGACTATGTGTGCAAGTGACCACCCCACAGTTGCCTTGTATTAACACACAGTGTATATAGTTCCAATATTGTTGAATGTGTTTCTTCTTTAAGGGGGGAGGGGTGTTATGTATGCAGGCACCTGCATAGCAACAGCCACCAGGGGGCGTTGGCCTGAACAGTTTTCGTGGGAAACCTAGTTTTCGGCGGGAAACCCAGGGCCAATCCCATTGGCTGTTCACCTACCTGGCTAGGTATTTAAGGAGGCCAGGTAACCCTCATTCCCCAGTACGCTACCCCCCCCCCCCAATAAAGAGCTGAACACGTACTCCGGCTGGCGTCTCTTCCTTACGTCGGACCCACTACATTGCATGGGCCATGAGATAGTCGCCTGTATTGCTGTGGAAAGAGTAAATCTCCAAATTCTCCAACCTACTTTATGGATAAGATGTGATGGGAAACACCCACAAATTTAAATTCAAATAACTTTATTGTGGTCATTAACCAGCAGAAGGAAACACTTTCAAGAACTTAGAGCCAGATTGGAGAAGGTAATTAGACAATTGGGGAAGATCTCCCTGTTTCTTCCATTGAATATGGTGAGTCACCAGACACATGCCTTGAGGCCGAGGGGCCCAATGTAAGGTTACTATGAGTATAGCGTATATATGGTTTAGTTTTATCATTTCAGAGATTTTTTTATCTTTTTTTAATGTACGCATCTACAGAGGCTATGCAATCACTGATACACAAATATATACAACCTACACACACAGTGACTGAACTGGATATTGCATCCCTCATGGTCAAAAACTACAGAGGCAGAAAATTATCTCAGAATGACAGCCACTCAATAAAACAGATCAACATCAAAATATAAAACAGCAAAGCCCTACGCACACACAAAACAATCTAACAAGCCACCCATGCATGTTGGCTAGTGTGTGGCTCTGAGTATTTTAGGCAGGCAAGTAAGTGGCTGAACTGAGACATCGTGAGAAGCCTGGCACTCAAACTGGCCATCAACAGACGCACAGACATAAAAAGCAGCTACATACTGTGCAAAAGAGACAACAACAAGCCAAAGAGGAAACAAAAACACCAAAACACCTCTTTACCTAAGGAGCAGAGATTAGCACCAAGATTAACATCAGACCAACAATCAAGAAGTAAACAATGCCGCAATCAACGAACTGCCCAACAAGGTAACAGTAAATCACCCAACCAAAGAACTTGCAAGACCACGCTCACCAACCTGACAGGGCAAACAGAGACCAAACCTCACTCCCTTCCCAGCACTGATGCAAGAAAAACATCAAGGACCCCATACTCATCCTCCTCTTCCTCCTCTCTGCAAAACCATGACACCACTCCCTTCTAGCACTGATGGATGTTACTTAGTTTGTTAAGGAAAGGTGTACAAAAAAACCCATCAAGCTCAGAGACCATCAAGGATGTCCTAAGTTGCTAATCAGATATTAAGGCTGCTGGTCAGAAGCAACCGCCAGGGGTTGCTCCACGGTTGAAGGAACAGGCAGTCTGTCCCTGGTGCTGTTCTAAAGCTCACTTAGACCGGCTTCTCCTGTGGTGGAATTTCATAATTATTCATTCTGGACAAAGAAAGCAGCTGCTCCAACTGATAAGGAAACAAACAGTAGCTGGGAAGTGGTCCAGCACCCGCACAGCTTAAGCAAACCAGCAATGCTGTGGCTTGATGATTTTTGGGGCGTGACCTTTGCAAGATCCCCACAGAAGTTGTTCCATTCAACCTGGGCATCCTGCATCGTGCCACGGACCTCTTCACCCGAGGTTCTCTTTATCTTTTAAAAGGCCTTCTAGGTTTTTGCTTTTTAAAAAAGATACGTCCCCTCTTCAAAGGGTGTCAGGCGAAGGCAACCAGAATCACTTGGGAAGAATCTCAGCACTACAGTCAAGTTGTCCTTGAACACAGCTGACCCCAAAATTTCCATTGCTAAGCAAGAGAGTTGTTAAGTGAGTTTGCCCCATTTTACAATGTTACCTGCCACCATTGTTAAGTAAATCATTGCCATTATTAAGTTAGTAACACAGCTGTTAAGTGGATCTGGCTTCCCCACTGACTTTGCTTGTCAGAAGCAAAAGGGGATCACGTGACCCCAGGACACGGCGACCGTCATAAATATGAACCAGTTGCCAAGCGTCTGAATTTTGATCGCGTGACCATGGGGATAGTGCAATGGTCATAAGTGTGTGAAACGGTCATAAGTCACTTTTTCCAGTGCCATCATAAATACGTGCCACTTGCCAAGCATTTGAATTTTGATCATGTGACCATGGAGATGCTGCAATCAACAGATATCTGAGAGTATAATAACGTAGGTTGCTCCAAAGGCAAATGTTTTCCACGTTTTCCCTCTTAAAAGCTGTATTTTCAGTGAAAGTGGAGTTGGAAGTGGAATCCCTTGGAGTTGGGGGACCAGTAAATTATACAAATAAATTTCATCCATGGTCAAAAAAGTCAAGATGGCAGCCAGATCCATGAAAGCAAAGCCACCATTTTAACGTCTCTCCCACTCTCCCATAGTCAGCCCGGTTCCTGATGCTTTTGCTAAAGCCACGAGTTCAGTTGATTAGTCAAAATGAGCACAAAAATGTTTAACTTGAAGCACGGAGAGCTGTAGGGACGTTATCTGTCAGAAGTGTGTCTCTGCTCGCCTCTCACCACCCAGTAAGAGAGAAGGAAAAATACCTGAGCCTGGTTCTCCAAAGGGGCAGGTATTTCCCGCCCAAAGGAGTCAGAAGACCCAGGATAGTGTCCCCTGATGTGCCAGCTATGTATTAAACCCAGGCTCTATTTATAATAAGGGACGCGGTGGCTCAGTGGGTTAGGACGCTGAGCTTGTCAATCAGAGGGTCGGCAATTTGGCGGGTCGAGTGCCGCGTAACAGAGTGAGTGCCTGTTACTCATCCCAGCTTCTGCCAACCTAGCAGTTCGAAAGCACGTAAAAATGCAAGTAGAAAAATAGGGACCGCTACGGTGGGAAGGTAACAGTGTTCCGTGCGCCTTTGGCGTCTAGTCATGCCGGCCACATGACCACGGAGACGTCCTTGGACAAGCGCTGGCTCTTCGGCTTTGAAACGGAGATGAGCACCGGCCCCTAGAGTTGGAAATAATTAGCACGCATGTGCGGGGGAACCTTTACCTATTTATAATGCGGACAAGATTCCCATTTTTCTCTACTGCCCCCATGGTTCTGGCTTGAAACCTCTCTCTTGGGAACAGGAAGGACCGGTCTCTTCTGATTGAAATTCTGATGCTTGGCAACTGACTCATATTTATGACCATTGCTGTGGCCCGTGTGTGTGTGTGTGTGTCCCATGATTCCCTTTTGCGACCTTCTGACAAGCAAAGTCATTGGGGAAGCCAATTTCACATAACAGCTGGGTTATTAACTTATCAACTGCACTGGTTCACTTAACAACTGTGGCAACAGAGGTTGTAAAATGGGGCAAAACTCACTTAACAAATTGCTCACTTAACCACAGAAAGTTTGGGCTCAGTGGTGGCCATAAGCTGAGGACTACCTGTATTCTAATTCCAGGAAGACATCAAAACATCCCCATCTTTAGATGGAGTTTCATCTCAGCCCAGAGGCATTTGTGCCAAATTGTTCTTGCCTTTCACTTCCTTCAGAAACCAACTGCTCAGAAAGGAAGACAGGAGTATAATTTATGGATCATTTTTAAAAAAATGGAGACAACTCAGCTAGGCTGACTCTTGGTACAGTCCAGATAATTAGCTGAACCTTCTCCAAAAGTTTCTTCTGCGTTTCACCATGACTTGCTCTTCTCCTGTTCACTTCTGTCTCATTTCTTTGGCAACCTTCTTCTGCTCTTTCCCTGGAATCCCACCTCCCCTAAAACAAAACAGAACAGACTGACTCCCCCTGTGATTTTTTTAAAAAACAGAATGAGTTATCCACAGATAATGTCCCAAATCTCCCCATGAGAGGGTCCATGACCTCCATAAAAGGAAGCTCCTGTGCTCAGAAGTTCAGCTTCTGGGTCCTTGGATGGAGATTCAGAAAATCTCAGGGATGGAGGTAACAGGTGTGGGAGTAATGAGCAAGTTGGAAATCCCAGTAGAAGTTACAGTGTAGTAGTCAATTCTTTTCGCCGCCAAGAAAACTATCTGGAAACACAAGGAATGAAGTTCAGCTTACCAGAGATTTTACCTGGCAATCAGAAGTCAACCGTGACTGATCATGAAAGCAGCCCGTGAAGATTAAACCATGTTAGCGTGCAGATGGAAGACAGCTTGAAAAGTGTACGTGTGAGGACTAGTTCTGGCAATATCCTGAGCATGCAGAGGGTTGGACTTGATGATCTCTTACGTCCCTTCCAACTCTATGAGCATCACAAGCAAACAGCCCGAGACCACACTAGCCTTTTATAATTAACAGAGGGCAGAAATCTACCCATCTTACCCCAGCCCATTGTACTACGTAGGCAGGAATAACAGAATATCAGAGCTGGAAGGGACCTTGGAGGTCTTCTAGTCCAACCCCCTGCTCAGGCAGGAGAGCCAATATCATTCCAGACAAGTGGCTGTCCAGTCTCTTCTTGAAAACCTCCAGTGATGGAGCAGACACAGTTTCTGAAGGCAAAGTCATTCCACTGGTTAATTGTTCTCACTGTCAGTGAATTTCTCCTTAGTTCTAGCTTGGATCTCTCCATGATTAGTCTCCATCCATTGTTTATTTTCCTGTCTTCTGGTGCTCTGGAGAAGAGGTTGACCCCTCTTCTTTGTGGCAGCCCCTCAAATATTGGAACACTGCTATCGTATCACCCCTTATCTTTCTTTTCACTAGACTAGACATACCCAATTCCTGCAAAAGTTCTTGATATGTTTTATTCTCCAGCCCTCCAATCAGCTTGAAAAAAGGCTCAAGAAGGAAACTTTGCATTTACCATAAATAAGGACTGTATTTCCAGTCACTGGAATTCTTTTTACTGGTTTCCTGCTTCCCACAATAGACATGCTTTTCCACTGGCCTATCATTAAACCACTGCCTGCCACCTTTCCAGGTCCAGGCCAACCCGAAAAGCTTCAACCTCAAGGCAGAACACCTATGCTGGGAAATTTGCAACCTGCACCATTTCTGAATCCCTGCCAAAGACATTTCACGGATATGTCAAATCATCAGCAGGAGCTCAACTCAAGGGTATCCTTATTTGTACTTTGTACCCCAAGCTTGGCAGGCTATCAGAGCTGTAATTTAGACCACTCTGGAGAGTCAGGAGTTTAAGGTGGGGGCAATCAAAGGCAAGAGGATGGCTGTGCATGCTTGATCTACGCCACACGCTTTTTTCATAGAAACAAAGCATGTTGACATATAAGGATGCAAAGATGCATGGCCTGCAGATAAATTATGACAGTTTGCTGCTGTACCACAGGCGTCTCTGGGTGGGTTAAAAAAATATATCAAACTGGCTGCCACAATGGTGCAAACATAACTGTAGAAGAAAAGATGGCAGAATGTGGAGATGGAGTGGAAAGAGGGATCAACCTAGAATCCCTACGTGGCCACAAGCAGACTAAGTCCAACCACCCTTGAATTCCAAAGACCCTTATCTAACTCTAAACAGGTGCTGACCATTAGTTGAGAAGATTCCTGTGCATAGGCTTTTAGCAATGAAAAGGACCTTCACATGTGAACTTGATCTTTCACACCTGACAGTAACCCTGCACTGTTTTTACATATGTGGCTCTGTTGACACCTGGGCACTGTATGTCAACGCTGCAAACATTGGATGTTTTTGCTCTGACAATATAAGAGGCAGCCTTTACCTTTAAACTGTTTTGCTTTGAATAAAATGAAGTTGGGGGGAGGAGAATGGTTGTTTTAAATAAGATAAGGAATGGCGCGCTATAGAACGGAAGCGAAGCTTTGCATGTTAAACTAATTGGAGAATGTGATTTATGACATTTAAATTAAGGGAGGGAATTGTGTTTGATACGATGTGTTCAGGGGAGGAGAATTCAAATTCTGGCATCTATCCATGCCATGCCGATGTCTTGTTCTCATTATTGTAGACTTTTTAGAATAAACAATGCCTGAAGATCATTTGGAGTGTTTCATTAGTCGGAACCATGACACTGTACACTTATAACTTCACTTTTCCAAAAGCCCTGATAATGATCATTGGTGTGGCCCCCATTTTACCAGCCTTTAAAGCAGCGCTCCCCAACACTTCCAGCAGCAGTGGCAGGAGGTAGACAGGATGTTTCCATGTGAGCAGCGGGTGACCTCATGTGCGCAGCATCATTTGCGCGAGCGGCAGGAGCACATATGCATGCTGCTCAGACAAATGGAGCTTCGCATGCACGCACACTTGTCTGCCCACCATGTGTGTGGCCCGGTTCCGAACAGGCCATGGGCCAGTACCGGGCCACAACCCAGGGGCTGGCGATCCCTGCTTTAAAGGGACATTAAAAATAAAGATGCAAACCATAAGTAAGTGGGCGACCTTTGGTCTGTTTTTATCTTGTGGGTAGGGGAGAGATTTGATGGCTGCTGCCTGTGGATGAGGCTGCATCTCAGATTTTTATTTTGATTTTTGTATGTTAAGCTAGAATTTTAAATGTTTCATTCAATAAATAAATCACAGCAGCCACCCATCCACATCATGACTTTTTTGCTCAAGAGAGGACCAGTTGCATCTTTGCATCTCAGGTTAAATGCAGGACACTTAATTTGGACTGAGGGGAGAGGATGCTTTCTTTGCGTTAGTCTTTTAATAAATGAAGCCTAAGGAGATTTCATTTGATCAGAGAAGATCCTCTGAGCTGGATGGAGACGAATGTGTGGTAGGCGCTGCCTTTTACAGTAGTTATTCTCTGTATCAGAGACCTCATTCAGACTGGCAGTTAGAAACCTACAAAGTACTTATGGAGAACAGGTCTTTAGCTTTAATTGCTGGCTTGATGGTGATTTCCAGGCAGCAAAACCGAACATGATGCAGTCTTCTCCAGTCTGCTGCCCAATCTGCTAGGTTACCTTTTCTAGATCCCAACCCATTCAGCTGATGGGAAAGGATGGAATTAAAACTCTGGGAGGCTGAAGAGGGCAGCAGGGCAGCCTGCCAGCATTGTCTTTATTCAATAAATTATTTACTTAAACATCTGTATTCCATTTTTTTTTGTCCAATAGAGTTTCAGTAGGGCATCCTTATCTGGGCTGTAACATTTCAAATGTCCTCTAGATGGCTGCCAAGAGATACCAAGAGAATAACCTCTTTGCTGCCCCCAGGTGGTCATGCATAGTTTTGCCAACTACATACTCTGCTTGCTTGCTTGCTTGTTAATTCATTCAATTTATATGACTGCCCATTTGCCAAGCAACTATTTCAGGGAAAATGAACTGCAATAATTTATCTCATAAAATATTAAAATATTCAGTCAATATTCACAATTTTAAGCCCCTATTAGATCAGCAATTAAAACACACAG
This sequence comes from Daboia siamensis, assembly GCA_024449315.1. Lineage (NCBI taxonomy): Eukaryota > Metazoa > Chordata > Lepidosauria > Squamata > Viperidae > Daboia > Daboia siamensis. The sequence goes on from JAKJMR010001103.1 coordinate 36,452, forward strand.
CAAATTCTGATGAATTAAATTGATTGGGGGGGGAAATGAAACAATTTTAGGATGCAAAAAATGAATTGGGCTAGAGCAGGGGTAGGCAACCTCGGCTCTTTTATGACTCATGGACTTCAACTCCCAGAATTCCTGAGTCAGCTATGCTGACATCTGGCCAGCCTTGTCTGAGTTGTGAAGTTAAACAGCATTTAGTCTAGCTGGCATTTGGATGGGAGATCATCTCAGCACTGTAGACAAACCCCAACAGTGGAAAACACCAGTGCTGTATTCTGGTCAAGGAAACTCCACAGGGACATCTGCGAAGTCACAGGAGGTCCAGCTTTTTTCTAAGATGGAGCACTTTGCACAGTGTCCGAAGTATCTCAGCAAAGCCAGAGTCGAATTGTTGCACCAAAAATTCAGCACAACTATGTTGAGGGCCTCCTCGTGTCTGCTGAGCCCATGCAGTGCAAGTGCTGTCATGGTCCCCAGAGACAAGCTCAGATGATTTGCAAGACCCTCCAGGTTGCCCCAAAGAGGTCTCCACAAGACAAAGATGGCCTCCCCCTTCCCTGGGTTGGTTCTTTGGGGGGGGGGAGCACTCTTCCCAACAGGTCGCAGGTGGACAAAGACATTTCTTTCAAGGTAGGCCCAAAACACCTTGTCCCAAATGAAGCAACCCTGCCTTTTATTGCTGTATGGCCTCTGAGGTACAGGTACTCCTCCACTTATGACCACCATGGAGCCAGATATTTCTGTTGCTAAGTGAGACAATGGTTAGATGAGTTTTTCCCAATGTAAGAGTTTTTTTGCCACAGGGGCCGAAGGAACTCCTGCAGTGGTTAATTTGGTAACAGGGTGGTTAAGTGATTCTGCCTTTGCAGAAGGTTGCAAAAGGTGATCATGTGACCTCGGGACACGGCAACCGTCGCAAATACGTGCCAGTTGCCAAAGGTCTGAATTCTGATCACACGACATCCATGGGAATGGTGCAACAGTCGTAAGTGTGAAAACGATTACCTCCCTTTTTTCAATGCCGTTGTAACTCTGAACAGTCACTAAACGAACTGCTGCATTGGATCGATCCAAAATTATTTGGCCGGGGTGCTAGATAGATTGTTCTGGAATGTTCCCAAGGACCCTCTTCTTATATAGAGGTGTCCCCAATCTCTGACATCTGGTTCTGTGACTGAGTGGCAGCAAGGTACCCTCCGCACAAACAATGTGAGGAGCACACAACTTACAAAGGTTCATTTAGCAACCATTCAGAATTACAACTGTACTGAAAAAAATGACTTTAAAACCAGTCTCGACTGCCATAGCATTCCCTCCCTGCCCCCCTGGTCGCATGATCAAAATTCAGGCACCACCCGACTGGCTCGTACATACGACAGTTGTGGATCCTCCCAGGGTCCCGTGATCACCATTGGTGGCCTTCCCGGCCAGATTCTCATGATTCACTTAACAGCTGCAATCATCCGTTTAACAACAGTGAGAAAGATATTGTAGAATTGAGCCCGACTCACGTAACAACCACCTTGCCCGGCAAAAGAACTTCTGGACCGAGTGGTGGTCATAAGTCGAGGACTCCCTGTAGTCTTTTTTCCTCAGCCCTTTTGTCCCCATCTACAAAGAAGCATTAAATCCAAAGACAGTGAAAGTGACCGACAGCCAGCAAGGGTGAAAAGTGTGTTTTAAGTGGGAGGCTTTTAAAGCCGTTTGAAAACAGGGAGGCTGTTTCAGCTACACTGTGGGGCAGGTGCCGGTGAACTGGGCGGATCGGGGGGGGGCTGGACCCGGCATCGTGGCGAAGAGACTTTGGCTCCCGGCAGGAAATTAACAGATGAAATAATTAATGGCTTCTGTGATCGTCCCAACTACCCACCCACAGAGGTGGTGCCAGCACAATGTCTGCAGCGCTCTCCCTGCGGTCAGGGCTTGCTGAGGAAGCCTCCTCCATCACAGCTCAGAGCCGCCTTCCTTAAGACGGAGGACGGCCGCTGCCTGTGCCTGTCTCTGGCCTGGCCTCGGAGAGCTTCTTAGCTCTACTACTAGCCTAGATGAGTGAAAGTTCTCGGTATTGGATGGTTTGGTTTATACAGTAAAGGGCCTTCCCTTCACAAGCCCAAGGAGCTTCTTGTTCCTTCTTCTGTTTCCCCCCCCCCCCCCCCCCAAAAAAAAAGGCTGGGCTAAGAGAGAGAGAGGGACTAGCTCCAAGTCAGCTGAGGAGTTTTGATGGCAGACGGTGGACTTGAAAGTGGTCCCCCAGGCCTGGTCCAAAGCCTCAGCTACAACCCACCCCTGGCTCAGTGTTAACGCTGAACCAGAGTTTTCATGGAAGGAAGGAAGGAAGGAAGGAAGGAAGGAAGGAAGGAAGGAAGGAAGGAAGGAAGGAAGGAAGGAAGGAAGGAAGGAACGGAGGGAGGGAGGGAGGGAGGGAGGGAGAGAGAGAGAGAGAGAGAGAGAGAGA
>JAKJMR010001103.1:40045-50681 GCA_024449315.1 Daboia siamensis
CACTGATTTAAAGCAAGGAGTGGATTCCTATGACTTTATGCTAAAAATTAATGAACCTTTTTTCCAACCTGCAGGTTGGCTGCTCAGCTCCCAAGTATATTCTAGATAGCAAGGAAGACCCCGTAAGAAACCCCTCCTCAACTTTTCTTGTAAGAAACCCCTTCCTCTGCTTTGCCCACGAAGATGTCCTGGTATTCTCTTCAAGTTATACTTATCAATAGTTTTCTCTCCTTTTTTAGCTCCCCATTTGAACTGGGAAAGTGCTTGCCCATGTCTTTCATTTCTGCAAATGGGTCCCCTTGCATGAGACTCCCATCCTGGGGAAAAAAGGAAAGGGAGGGAGGGAGGGAGGGAAGGAAGGAAGGAAGGAAGGAAGGAAGGAAGGAAGGAAGGAAGGAAGGAAGGAAGGAAGGAAGGAAGGAAGGAAGACTCAACAGTAGTAGCTGTGAGATGGATTAAGGTATCCTATTGGACAGCTGCTTAAATATGAGCCAGCAGTGTGCTGCAGCTACCAAAAAAGCCAAAGCTTTTCTTAGGTTGCATCAACAGGGATTAATGGAAACTAACCAAGGAGAGAAGCAACCTAGAACTAAGGAGAAAGTTCCTAATGGTGAGAGCAATCGACCAATGGAACAGCTGGCTTTCATAAGTTGTGGGTGCTCCATTACTAGAGGCTTTCAAAAAGAGACTGGGCAACCATCTGCCTGAAATGGTGTCCTGTTTGAGCAGGAGGTAGGACTAGAAGACCTCCAAGGTTCCTTCCAACTCTATTATTTTACATTCTATGAGATTGTATTGAGCAGTAGTGAAGGCAGGGCAAGAAGCAATGGATGGAAACTAATCAAGGAGAGAAGCAATCTAGCATTAAGGAGGAATTTCCTAACAGGGAGGACAATTAACCAGTGGAACAACCTTCCTCCAGAAGCTGTGAATGCTCCATCACTGGAGGTTTTTAAGAAGAGACTGGACAGCCATTTGTCTGAAATGGTATAGGCTCTCCTGCCTAAGCAGGGGGTTGGACTAGAAGACCTCCAAGGTCCCTTCCAACTCTGTCATTCTGTTATATTCCCTCAAGATATCATTGGCTACAGCCCTTGCAAATCCAGGGAGGATTTTCCCTTCTTCATGTGCAGCCTTTCAGCCGCACCAAAGCTGCCCATTTCTGTCTTAGAGAAATCCCAAAGATTCCAGAGATGGGAAGGCATTAAAGTTAGGAGGATCAAATATCCCTGAAATGGCAAAGTGGATCTTCTATAGTGTACTCTTCCTGTTCAGCTTTCAGGGGTTATATGAGGTTTTCTGGAAGCCAAGACTTGGGGCTGGCACATGAAGGAGGTGGGGAGAAATAAAAAAATTAACCCAGTGTGCTGAATCTGTTGGTTTTCAGAGTTTGGATCAATTTTATTTGTGTGTGTGGGGGGGACTATTGGGAATGAATGAGAGAGGAGGGAGGAAAAAGCTAGTCATGTCAAGTCAAGATTGATATATTAAATATACTATGCATTATTCTCCTTTGCTGCCCTGTAGCTCTACGAAGAATTAAGTGTTCCACCGCTGGAGGTATTCAAGAGAAGATTTGACAATCATTTGTCTGGGGTGGAAGAAGTTGGAGAGCCACTTTTGGTGAAGGCACCAGACTAGGAATGGTGAAACCATGAGTTCAAGTCACACCTTGGCCATGAAAACCAGCTGGGTGACTTTGGGCCAGTCGCTCTTTCTCAGCCCAACCCACCTCACAAGGTTGTTATTATGGGGAAAAGAGGAGAAAGCAGATGTGTGGGATATGTTCACTGGCTTGAGTTATTTGTAAAAGTAATAAATATTTGGGATATAAATAAATAATAAACAAATAAATGGAATAAGGACTTCCATTCTGGGCAGGGGGTTAGACTAGAAGACCTCCAAGGTCCCTTCCAGCCCTAGGATTATATGACTCCAGTCAGAAATGTCCTGTCTTCTCCCAGCTACAAAATTGGTTTCCAGTTCTGTTGGTCCCTAAGGCTGGAGAGGAAGATGCCCCCAACTGTCAGTGGACAAGGGTTCAATAAGTTCTAACTCCTATTCAGCTCGTAAGGGTCTGCAGGAGAATTTTCAGTCCAAGAGTGTCCATTTCAAAGATAAGCTTGTAAAAACATCCTTGAGGAAAAAAAGAATTCACAACAGGCTTCCATAACTGCAAATTAATATTAACCCAGTGCCAAAAGTCACCCACCCTGTCAAAAGTAGAACATAGAATCATAAGATTGGAAGGGACCTAGGAGGTCCTCCAGTCCACCCACCCACCCACCTTGCCCAAGCAGGAGACTATACCAGGGGTAGGCAACCTTGGCTCTTTTATGACTCATGGACTTCAACTCCCAGAATTCCTGAGCCAGCATGGCTCAGCTTTGAAACTCTCCCTTTCCCCTCAGCATGGCTGGCTCAGGAATTCTGGGAGTTGAAGTCCACCAGTCATAAAAGAGCCAAGGTTGCCTACTCCTGCCCTACACCATTCCAGACAAGTGACTCTCCAGTCTCTTCTTGAAAGCCTCCAGTGATGGAGCACCCACCACTTCCGAAGGCAATTTCCGTTCCACTGGTTAATTGTTCTCACAGTCAGGAAGTGTTAGTCCTACTGTAGGTGGCTTCTCTCCTTGATTAGTTTCCATCCGTTATTCTTGCCCTCTTCTCTGCGCTCTTTCTAGAGTCTCAGCACCTTTTCTGTACTTTTGGGTGTTGGGGAAGGTTTAAAAAAGGTACGAGGGGGCTTCAGCTGTGTAGTTGTAGGCGGCACCTTGACTTTTAGGACACCTCCCCTGTGGATGTCCCAGAGCTAATAAATACAGTGACCTTAAGCGCTTTATTATATTTTTTAATTTCTGACAGCTATCCTTTAGATTGATTTTTGTCCTATTCTTCTGGTCAAGCATCTTTTACTGTACAAATATTGAAACTGAATTATCTTTTGAAAATAAATGTGCGTGCATTGTTTGATTTTTAGATGTTTTATTAGGTTTTGTATGGTTTTTGTAAGGTTTTTCTTGATTTTGCTCCTAATATTTCCTTTTTAAGCAAAACTGGAAACGTTTTATCCTTATGAATTTCTTTTGGAGATTCAAATTTGCCCCATAAAGTGACCCTACCAAGTCTAATTTTGCACACCTCCACAGACTATCTCTACATTGTAGAATTACAGTTCTCCCTCCCTCTATGGGTGTGGGTATGGGTGTCTGTGTCTGTGTCTGTGTGTAAATTTCTTTAGCACTGCCTCTGCCTTTGCGGTTTGGATGGAGTCTTTAGCTGAGAGCTTCCTCACTGCTCCTATTACATCAACAGCAAGTCTCTTCTCCTTGGGTTCTCCTAGCTGATCGCTCGGGATGCATTAATGACTTTTATGGATTTTATTGTTAGCAAACAGAAATGCCCATCACACATAAATGGTCAGTACGCTTTGTGCTACAGTTTGTTATCTTTCAGGATTGACTGCTCAGCACAAAATAGAGATGCTGGATTTAAACCAGTTATTTTAGTAGCAATCACCATACAATAAAAATAAAATAAAAGCTAACAAAATTTGCCAAAGCTCCCGATGAAGAGGCAAAGTGTTAGTGCTAGAAAATTGGCTGTATGCAAATAAACATTTTTTCCCCCCTTCATTTTTCTCATCCCTTCAAACGCCGTCACAAAAACCTGGGGTTCCTGTCCTAAACAGTTTGGAAATTCCTGTTTTAGACATATTTCATGCTTATTCGTGACCATTCTGTCTGTTCCCACTTGCTTCCAAATGCTTTGGTTATATTTTTTCCCTCAGAAGTTTCTGCTCCCTAAAACTCCCACCAATATGAAAGAAGCCTTGGTGGAGCAGTGGGCTAATGCCTCCTTAAGTAACATCAGCTGCCTGCAATTAGTGCAGGTTCGTATCCCATCAGGCTCAAGGTTGACTCAGCCTTCCATCCTTCCCAGGTAGGTAAAATGAGGACCCAGACTGTTGGGGGCAATTAAGCTGACTTTGTAATAATGCCGCTTGGGGTGTATGTGTGTGAAAGCCCTAATAAGCAGGCATATACATAGAATGAAGGCTATTGCTAAGCACATTGGTTTGTGCTTAAATTGTGAGCCGCCCTGAGTCATATATATATATATATATAACCCAGTTGGGTCTTTAGAACTAAGGATAAATTTCCTGGTAATTAATCAATGGAATGGCTTCCCTCCAGAAATTGTGGCTGCTCCATCACTGGAGGCTTTCAAGTAGAGATTGACAGACACTTGTCTGAAATGGTGTGGGGGTCTCTTCCAGGGGCTGGACCTCCAAGGTCCCTTCCACCTGTGTTATTCTGTATTCTGTATAAAATTCTTTTTTTTTTTTGCATCTGCTGGGAAGAAGGTTACACCCTTGTGAGCAACAGAGCGTATTCCCATTACCAAACGAGCACACCAGAGTCATCAGGGAGTAAAAGATTTCATCTCAGCAGGAATTTTGAGAAAGACCGCCTAAAGACTCTGTGCAGGTCTGTATTTGATTATGTTAAATAAGCATTTCGGTCACATTTTAAAAAATGTATTTATAATCCCACTTTTATTATTCTCACAAATAACTCAAGACAGCAAACTTGTGCAACACACCTTCCTCCTACTATTGTCTCCATAACAACAACCCTGTCAGGTGGGTTGAGCAGAAAGAGAGAGACTGGCTAAGTTACCCAGCCAGCTTTTGTGCCTAAAATGAGACTAGGCCCAAGGTCACCTAGCTGGCTTTCATACCTAAGGCAGGACTAGAACTCACCATTTCCTGGGGGTTGGTCCAAAGTCACGCAGATAGTTTTCATATCTAAGGCAGGACTAGAACTCATGGCCTCCCACTTTGTAGATGGGTGCCTTAACCAAATAGGCCAAACTGGCTCTGTTACATTACATCGTTAATTACATCTCAAGCTGTGAATCAGGAACTTCTACCTGAATTATTTTTCAACTCAGTCAAATAGGTGCTATCCAAATTTGATCCTGGTGAGGTCTGTACAAACACAGTTAGTATAGCAGAGGGAAGCAAATTATGTAAACCGTCACATTGCTACAATGCTGGCTCTGCCTCTTTTGTACACGCATTGTATGTGGATCTCACAAACACATGCATTGCATGTTGGTACAATCTTGCCTTGGTCAAAATAACCAAAACTCTGAATTCTGTGGATGCATCTCTGTGATGCCATGAACGAGAAGCCCTGTGAAGTACAAAGTTTAATCATTAAAACTAAGCAGCATATTTATTTCTTGCCCAGCTTTAACCCCAACAAATCCATTATTTAAACTCACATATTATTTCAATGACTCATGCTAACCCTTTGTCTGAAAAACGCTGCACAGCTCGTCTCAAGGGTTTCAGAGAGCATAATACATCATGTCAACACTGGAATCCAGTTGGTGGGAGGTGGAATTAGAAGACTGGTTGTAGTCCCAATTGCCCTGAATTAGTTTACAGCTCAGCTGATTTCCTGTAATTAGCTGTCTGGTCTAGCTGCTGGTATCCAGACAAACCCTGGTCCACTTAACATTCATTTCCCATTGTATCTCCGATGGTGGCATGACGTGGGTTAGAACTGAGCAGAAAAAGATTGGAGTAGGTGCCCCAAAGGTGCTTTTTCAAAAGGCAGATGGACTTCCTTTGTTTTTCCTTGAAGACGTTTCACTTCTCATCTGAGAAGCTTCCTCGGTTCTGGCAGGATGGTGATGCAGAGGGAAATGGAAGATTCGCATTTCTTTGCAGTCCTCTTTCTTAGTGCTCTTTCTGAGAGTCGTTGAGGCCATCAGGGAGCAAATGGGATGGAACCTCCTGGGAACCACTGCATGGACTGCACTGTAGACGGGAGACAGGTGGTGTATCTCTTCCCCTCTGTTGAGAGACACCTATTCAGTTTTGACACAGACGGCCTCTTGGACTGCTCTTTCAGATCAGGGGTCTTCTTTATACAGACTGTGGACTTTGCTGTCTTTGAAAGAGCGGCCTTTGTCTTTCGGATGCAGAGGGAGTGCAGACTCTCGTCCTGATGGGCTTGTTCTCCTATGTCAGGGGTAGGCAACCTTGGCTCTTTTATGACTCGTGGACTTCAACTCCCAGAATTCCTGAGCCAGCATGGCTCAGCATGGAAACCTCTCCATTTCCCCTCAGCATGGCTGGCTCAAGAATTCTGGGAGTTGAAGTCCATGAGTCATAAAAGAGCCAAGGTTGCCTTCCCCTGTCCTATGTCGTGCCAGGCGTTTGTGAAGTGGTTCTTCTGTTTTGCCGCCATCCAGATGTGCACACAGACATCGGCCAAGTGTCGGGCATGCGGGAAAACCAGCACATCGCGGCGGTCTGCAGGAGCAAGCAGCGGGAGAGCCTGCACGAGGTGGAGTTCCAGTTTGCTACAGGTACCAGGGAGCGGTTGCCAGGACTGACGGTCAGCCACATGGCGGGACAGCCAGATGTTTGTCTAACAGGGGCCCCTGCGGCACTAACCCCGAAAATAAAATTGAGGGTGAAGCTGCAAGGGGTCCCCTGCACGATGGAGCTGGACTCAGGGTCAGCCGTGTCCATCATCTCCACCAGAACGTTTAAGGAGATTTGCAAGCGGAGCAGCCAACGGGTTCCCTTGAGGCCATCCAGACTGACCCTCTCTGACTTTCAAAATTCACCCATTAACCTCTGGGGGGAGGCGTTGGTGAGAGTTCAGTACAAAGGGTTCGAGGGCAAATTAAGTGTACTGGTCGTCGAAGGGCAGCGGACCAGCCTCGTGGGGTTAGGGTGGTTCAACACGCTGGGCATCGGAATCAAGGGGATTCACCAGACACAGAGCTGCCTTTCCCTTGAAGCTGTCTGCAAGGATTTTGCGGATATGTTCGACGGGCAGCTGGGAAGGTACACGGGTCCCCCAATCTCATTCAAATTAAACCCCCAGGTGCAGCCCATAAGGATGAAGGCCAGGAGAGTTCCGTTTGCACTAAAACATAAGATAGAGCGGGAATTGGATAAGCTGGTAGACCAAGGGGTGCTAACACCAGTTGATGGAGCGGAATGGGAAACCCCCATCGTAACACCGCTCAAGGCAAATTGCGAAATTAGAATTTGCGCCGACTATAAGGGGACAATCAACCGGGCTCTGAGCGCTCATTCATACCCACTTCCTGCGGTAAGCAGTATTCTTGCGTCCCTGCAAGGTGGGTCGGTGTTCGCTGAACTGGATCTGGCCCAAGCTTACCAGCAGCTACAGGTTGACCCGGAGGCGGCAGAAGCACAAACGATCGTAACACACAAGGGGGCGTTCCGGGTAGACCGGCTGCATTCGGGGTTAGCGTAGCACCTGGAATTTTCCAGGAGGTGATGGAAAGAACCCTCAAGGGCATACCTGGGGTTTGCCCCTATTTCGATGACGTCCTAATTGCGGGTAACTTGGAGGACGTCCTGGCAGACCGATTGAAAGCTGTGCTACAGAGGTTTAGGGCTACAGGTCTGAAACTAAAAAGGGAAAAATGCAAGATTGGGGTGAAGGAAACAGAGTTCCTGGGGTTCAGGATAGATGCTCGGGGCATCCACCCAGCTGCATCCAAGGTCAGGGCAATCAAGGAAGCCCCAATTCCCAAAAACAAGTCTGAGTTGCAGGCATTCCTGGGCCTCCTCAACTTTTATCATGCATTCCTGCCACACAAGGCAACCATTGCAGAACCGTTACACAGGCTGCTGGACAAGCAGGCACACTGGGACTGGTCACACACTCACACAAACGCGTTCAACTCACTGAAGGACTTGTTAGCAGGCAATGCTACAGTCACACATTTCAGAGAGGACAAGCCAATCTGCGTTGCGTGCGATGCATCCCCTTATGGGATTGGGGCAGTCTTCAGCCATTTAGAGGAGGATGGAACCCAGGCCCCCATCGCATACTACTCCCGGACCCTGTCAGCTGCAGAGAGAAATTATGTGCAGATAGACAAGGAGGCACTGGCAGTGGTTGCAGGAGTAAAGAAATTTCATGACTACCTTTATGGTAGGGACTTTCTTATATATACTGACCATAAGCCATTGTTAGGGTTATTTACAACAGAGAAGCAGACACCACAGAACCTGTCACCCCGGATGTTACGCTGGTCCATATTCCTGTCTGCATATTCATGCAAACTGGTACACAGGCCAGGCAAAGAGATGGGACACGCAGATGGCCTCAGCAGACTCCCACTAAGGGATACTGAGCTGGACCCAGCACCGGCTGCCCAAATACTGGCAATACAGGAACTGCCAGAATGCCCCTTCAACGCAAGGGACATAGCCACAGAGACCCCCAAGGACAAGGTCCTGAGCAGGGTACAATCATGGGTGAGCAGTGGGTGGCAGGACAAATCACCAGGGCAAGAGTTCAGTGCATACTTCTCCAGGAGGCATGAACTATCCAAACACAAGGGATGTCTCTTGTGGGGGAGTAGAGTCATCATCCCTACAAGGCTTAGAGAAAGAGTTCTCCAGTCGTTACACGAGGGCCACCCAGGGATAGTAAGAATGAAGGCCCTGGCAAGGAGCTACCTGTGGTGGCCAGGGTTGGATAAGGAGATAGAAGGACTAGTAGCGGGGTGTTACACATGCCAGAGGACACGGCCAGAACAGCCACATGCACCAGTTCACAAGTGGGAGGAAACACACACCCCATGGTCCAGGGTACACATAGACTATGTGGGGCCATTCCAAGGACACACATTTCTAGTTGCAGTAGACAGCCATTCTAAATGGCTGGAGGTGGTGCCTGTGGGCAACATGACCTCAGCAGGAACCATTCAAGCATTGAGGGGGATGTTTGCTACACATGGTCTGCCTGATGTGATCGTGTCAGATAATGGAACACAATTTACCTCCTCAGATTTCCAGGTGTTCCTGAGGACCTTGGGGATTAGGCATGCCACCTCAGCTCCTTTCCACCCTGCCAGTAATGGGTTGGCAGAACGATTCGTGCGGACAACAAAGGATGCCCTCAAGCGCATAGTACAGGGAAATTGGAAGCAAAGACTGGCCACCTTCCTCCTATACCAACATGCAACACCCTGCACTGCCACAGGCAAAAGCCCAGCGGAACTCAGATGGGGCAGACGCCTCATAACAACATTGGACAGGCTTCACCCAGACAGGGTAGCAGCAGATGCCGGGACCCCCAACATCAAAACAAGCTTCAACACAGGAGACCCCATCTGGGCTAGGAACTGTAGCACAGGTCACCCATGGGTGCCAGGGGAGATACTAGAGCAAACAGGACCCCTTTCCTACAAAGTAAGGGTGGAGTGGGGACTCTTTTGGAAGAGGCATCTGGACCAGCTGAGGAAAAGGGCTCCTGAAAGGGTTATAGAGGACACACTGGGGGCAGAGGAGGAAGAGCCAACACAATCACAAACACCCAGGAGGGCTACCAGAGGGGCACAGCGGCAACTCCACCCCAGACAGGAGACCGACAGTGAAGCCAGGCAAACACTGGAACCCAGCAGAATACAAAAAACAGGCACCGCAACACACACACACAAACACCACAATCCACTACAACAATCACAACAAGGAAGAGAGTCTAGTCACAGCACCACACCACCAGGAGAAACAGTCCCAAGAAGATCAAGCAGGCCGCACAAGTCTCCAAGCTACCTCGCGGACTATGTGCGTTCTTAGGGGGGTGGAGAAGCAACCAAGGGATAACAATTGTAAATTTTGTGTATAGTGTAAATAACTGTATATAGTTATGGAGACAGAATGATAGGGGTTAATTCCTCACTATGGGGGAAGGGGTGTAGTGTATGCCTTTAAAGCATACACGGACATGTCAGCACAGCAGGGGGCTGGACAGCTCCAGGCTATAACCGCTTTTGGCAGGAAAGCCTGAATAGAGCGCCAGGGCATGGTCAGCTCTGGCGGGAAGCCAGGGTTTAAATCCATTGGCCACCTGCACTGGCGGGAAGCCCAGGTTTAAATCTATTGGTCACCATTCACCTGGGCAGGTATAAAGAGACGCCAGGTAACCCCTTTGCTTCAGCTTCATTCCTGATCCAATAAAGAAATACTACCCAGCTCAAGTGTCCGTCTCTCTGTGTGACCACGCAACATTGCAATAGGACACTGGCAAGCTTTCTGAGCACTTTTTTAATGATGTCTGCAGCTCTGTAATGTAATTAATTAATTAAAACAATTAATCAGTGGAACACCTTGCCTCCAGAAGTTGTGGGTGTTCCATTGCTGGAGGACAAATGGACCGCCATTGGTCTGGAATGGTATAGGGTCTCCTGTTCAAGCAAAGGGTTGGACTAGATGACTTCCAAGGTCCCTTCCAGCTCTATGTTTTACAAATGCTGATCTAGTTGAACCCAACATGTATCTTTCTGGGTCTTGTTCAACTCTGAAGACATTTCATCGTTCTTCACCTCCAATGCTCTCCTACTAAATCTACTCATTGACTTATTGGAGAGGGACTAGAAGAAACATCACCATGCAGAGGATGCTTGCTGTAAGATAAATTTGCTTAAAGATCGGAGCAAAATTTCCAAATAGAGTCCCTTTGATACAAGTGGCTTTCTTTTGCATTTAAATATACAGAGTAAAGTAGGGCTGTGAACAGTGGTGGGATTCAGTTATGTGAACCACCGGTTCTATGTGTGGATG
>JAKJMR010001103.1:60681-73791 GCA_024449315.1 Daboia siamensis
AGCCCCTCTTCCTCTTCCTCTCTTCTTTGCCATTATCGGGAGCTATCAAAACCCCACTAGCCTCCTAATCAGAACCGTCCATCTCACTCTCTGCCACCGTCACCACCCTTGACTGGCCAGGAGATTAGAGCCTCCATGGTTCGTGGGGATGTGAAAAGAGTCAGATGGCAGCCACGTCCATGGGATGGAAGCCCCATTTCCTCTGGCAGATGGAACAGGTGTATAAAAGGGCTTCAGTCCCGTGGTGAAGGTGCTCTTGTGGCCTTTATGATCTCTCCCTATGCCCTGCAAGGCCCTGTGATTGTCCTGCTCCAGCTGAGTCTTCCTTGACTTTCAAACTTCCCTTGAACAGCAGCCTGGACCTAATCTTGCAGTTCTGCTCTTTGAATTTCTGCGTCAGCCTGTGCATGACTTAACAGGGGAAAAAAGCCAAAAAAACATTTAGCTGGGTGTACCAAATTACACCCAACGTTCGTATGGCTTCCTTTTGGCCGTCAGGATGAATAAGCTCCTGAGGCATCTTTTCTCCTTTGCCATTCTCTTTTTCTTAAGTTTCTGCTGATTAGTTTATAATATAAAATATAAAAATACAAAAGAAAACCGTGGGAAAATAAGAGAGGAAAAAGGGAAGGAAAAAGTGTAGGGCCAAAGGAAAAAAAAGAAAGAAAAGGGATTCTGCATTTATCTTTATACTCACTTTGAGAATCTTCTGTATTAAGATGTGAATCCTACTCCGATATTTCTTCGCTTTATCACATGTCCACCACAAAGGATAAAAGGTCCCTTCTTTACATTTGCATTTCCAACATTCATCTGAAATACCGTTAGCTCCTTTGCCATTCTCTAGTGCAGGGATTCTCAGCCTGTGGTCCACGGACCCCTGAGTAGCTGCGATGTCGTCACGGGCGGGGGGGGAGGGGGGGTCTGCGAAGGCTTGAAGAAATGTTATGATTTAAATCTTGAGTTAAATTGTGGGAGCCTGTGGCCACGAAAGGCATTTAAAGGGGGTCCGTGGTGAAGAAAGGACTGAGAACCAATGTCCTAGTGCGTTTTTGGGACTGCTGTTGTGTTTCCTTGCCTGCTCTCCGCTGGTTCATAGCAAGAAGAATATTTTCTGTGGTGCGGTTGTGAATGACACCCCTTGTGAGGATCTCAACAGAGCTGGAGAGAAGATACATGCCTGGCTGCCCAGTTTTTGAGGCAGGTGGTAAACCTCACCTATTAATTCAAAACCTCTTGCTTAAAAGAGAAGGGGGTAAAAATATATATATATCACACAGTTATTTTTGTCCTTGGAGCCAGACGCTGCCTGGCATATTTGTTAGAGGGCTTTGTTCAAGATCTGTGAGCCGCTAATTTCAGTCTCATCAACAGCATCTAAATCAGCTCCTGCTTAACGATGGCTGGAAGGACAGATTACTCAAGGGGGCAGGGATAAACTGCAGGAAACTGCAGGATCTGTTCCTCTGTAAGAGTAAACTCCAGAACGGCTTGGCGACGACTTCAGGAATCATTCCGCATTGATCCTCATCCCCTTCCGGGGCAACCAAGGAAACCTAGAAACATCAGCATTTGTTTCAAAATGCAGGCAGTCCTCGACTTATGACCACAATTGACCCCAAAATTTCCATTGCTATAAGCAAGACACCGGTTAAGTGAATTTTGCCCCATTTTGCGATCTTTCTTGCCACCGTTGTTAAGTGAAGCACTGCAGCTTTTCAGTTAGTAACACGGTTGTTAAGTGAATCTGGCTTCCCCACTGACTTTGTCAGAAGGTCGCAAAAGGTGATCAAATAACCCGGGGACGCTGCGACCGTCACACATACAAGCCAGATGCCAAGTGTCTGAATTCTGATCGTGTGACCACAAGGATGCTGCAACGGTTGTAAGTGTGAAAAGCAATCATAAGTCCGTGTTTTCAGTGCCACTGTTACTTTGAACAGTCACTAAACAAATACTTGTAAATTGAGGACTATCCATAATTCATTTAACTAGAGCAGTGTTTCTCAACTTTAAGATGTGCAGACCTCAACTCCCAGAATTCCCTACCTGGGGAATTCTGGGAGTTGAGGTCCACAGACCTTAAAGTTGCTAAGGTTGAAAAACAGTGAATTAGAGCTTTGGCTTACTCTGCACACCTCTATTCTCACTGCAAAGGTGAGAGTAAAACACCCTATTTATTTTCAGGCAAAAGGTAGAACAAGAGGCCAGTCACTCAGCCACCCAACTGCCCAGGAGTCATTCCTCATTAAATTCCTTCTTAGCAGCAACTAAGCATTGCAAAAGGCAGAATCCAGGTAGATACGGTTAATTTACAACTTGTCATTCTAGCAACATTGCTTTCATTTGATATCTAACAATGTTCTCAAGGCAGCCGGCCAAGAAATATTACATTCACTCTTCACTTGATGTCCAAACAAAATGGTCCATTTATCTCTCCAGCTGACAACATTATCAGGTTTTTTTTAAAAAAAAAACAGCACCAAAAACAAAAAAAACAAACTCCCAGCTGCAGGAACAAGCATTCCTAACTGTTTCTTTCTCTTCTGCTGGAGAAGAGCCAGCCCAGAATTGCAATGTCAACTTCCCTAAGAGTGGAAGAGGTGCTCAAGAGGGAAAGAAACGGGGATTAAATTCAAAGGCCAGTTAAGAAAGAAAGAAACGAAAAGGAAATTGGACACATGAGCGTGTCTATCTATCTGTGTGTGCTTTTGACCATCTTGTTCTCTTAGACCCTACTGTACCATCAACTGGGGGTAAAAGTGTTATGTACTGGGCTTGTGGTGATACACCACGTGTGTTGCTGGAGCAGCTAACAGCTCTCCAGTAACCCAGACTAGCTGTCTCCTGTCCTGCAATTGGCTAGCCCCAGGCGGCAAGAGTGGGTTCAAACTCATTGGCTGCCACCTAGGGGCTAGACTATATATTGTGGCTGGTTGCAGCCAAGTTTCAGTACAGTTCTAGCAAGAATAAAGTATGTGTTATCTTGTACTCAGCCTCGTGTCTTCCTTCCTGCACCTAAGAGCCCACTACTTAACAAAAAGTATGAAACTGATTACCGTTGGGAGAAAGCTTTTCCATCTAATGGCTGATGGACCCCTTGGGGAAGGTCAAACATTTGAATCCTAGGCAGAGATGGACCACCGATGGGTGATCCCCCCACACTTTTCTCTTTCGCCTGCTGGACCAGATGAAATGATAGAGCAGTTTCTCCTACTCATCCACTCCTCCTCTGACCACCCCACCCCAGACCTCTTTTGAGTTGGTTTTAAGAGATTTGCTTCTAATTTAAATGTAGATTTTGTTTGCAGACAGACTGAAAGGGTATTCATCAGGGCTCCCAAGTCTGAGTGGCCAAAACCAAGATGATCAATAAGAAATGGGGATGGGAACAAGGGTGACCTAGTTTGTGATGCAGCTGGATCGTGCCTCTTTTTAAATGATGAAACTGCTCCTATGTATAAAAGAACCCAGATTTTCAGCCAAGAAAGATTTATCCAAACAAGGAGGAAAGCTGTTGGAAAAAAGCTGCTAAATTTAGCCCTGTTAAACGCAGTGGTAAAAATTTGGCAGCCCACTCCCACATAAGCTGGGCAGGCTTTGCATTCCTGGATGAAATTTGTTAGCTTCCTGAGCCAATAAAACACCGTTTACTTTTTGCTAAGGAATACATAAACGGTACAGTAGTTCTCCAGGCCATAAATTAGGGCCAGACCTTTGCCACTAGAGGGAGCTAGTTTTCCAATAATAATTTTCAAGGTTTTATCTTTCTGCCCATCCAAAGGCACAACCTAAAGCTAAAACCTAAAAACATCAGCATTTGCTTCAAATTGCTGTTAGTCCTCAATTTTCTGTCACAACTAGACCCAAAATTTCTGTTGCTAAGTGAATTTTACCCCATTTTATGACCTCTCTTGCCAGAGTTGTTAAGTGAATCACTGTAAGCTGGCTGGGGAATTCTGAGAGTTGAGGTCCACACAATGTATAGTTGCTAAGGTTGAGAAACAGTGAATTAGAGCTTTACTTGGCTTAATCTGCACGTCTCTATTCTCACTGCTAAAGGCTAAAGGGAATTCTGGGAGTTGAAGTCCACATATCTTCAGGTTGATGAGTTGGGAAACATTGATCTATAGATTTCCTCTCCTACAAATTGCTGACACCATAGACAAAAACAAAGCATGCTCTAAGGCATGGGTGTCAAACTCGCTGCATCACGTGATGTGTTGCAATGTATCGTGACTTTTTCCCCCTTGCCGGAGCTGGGGTGGGCACGGTTTCGGCATAACGCATCTGGGCTGCAGGCCAGCAGTTTGACACACCTGGTCTAAGGCAGGGGTCTTTAAACTTGGTAACTTTAAGACTTGTGGACTTCAACTCCCAGAATTCCTCAGCCAGCCCTAACCCTAATCCTCAGGGCTGGCTGAGGAATTCTGGGAGTTGAAGTCCAGAAGTCTTAAAGTTGCCAAATTTGAAGACCCCTGGTCTAAGGTTTGGCTTATTGGGGAATTGTGGGAAATGAAGAACAGACTTCTTAAAGTTGCCAGTTGAGAAAACCTGCTGAAACACTAAATGGCTTCACAATTGTCATCCAAATGCAACAGGTGTGTTCACATGGCCATAAAAGTTTGAACACACAATAGGTAAAGTCAGATTTGTGCCGGAGGAGTTGTAGCAAGAAACAAAGCTGGTTGTCTGGTGCCTCCTTGTGGTCAGTAAAAGGTAAAGGTAAAGGTTCCCCCGCACATGCGTGCTAGTCGTTTCCAACTCTAGGGCCCGATGCTCATCTCCGTTTCAAAGCCGAAGAGCCAGTGCTTGTCCGAGGACATCTCTGTGGTCATGTGGCCGGCATGACTAGACGCCAAAGGCGCACGGAACGCTGTTACCTTCCCACCGTAGTGGTCCCTATTTTTCTACTTGCATTTTTACGTGCTTTCGAACTGCTAGGTTGGCAGAAGCTGGGACGAGTAACAGGCACTCACTCTGTTACGTGGCACTTGGGATTCGACCTGCCAGACTGCCGACCATCTGATCGACAAACTCAGCGTCCTAACCCACTGAACCACTGCATCCCTTTTTTGTGGTCAGTATATATTTATATTTCAGTAACTGTGTTCACAAGTTACAGAACTTCCTCAAGGTTTCTAGCAGGAGACCCAGTGCAAACAAATAAGAAATGAAGGGATACAATTTGTAGCATTTAGGAAAAATCTCGAGATAGTCAAAGATACGAAGTTTGATGTCCTATTCAAACTATTGTGCAGTACCAAGGGTTCCTTCTTAACAAAATTCCCTTTCCTAACACCAGGAACTTGTGTTGCTGTTAAAAACACAACCATAAGAGAAGACAAAGAAACTTGCTAGTCCCATTCTAGAATCCGTGACCTACAGAACTCTCTGCCACGTGATGGCCTCAACCTGTGGAACTCCCCGCCCCATGATGCCTCACTACTCACCTGACCCCTGCGGGGCCGTGCTAGAGAGGATCCACTTCACCAAGCAACATTTCATCAGTGCTTTGCGCGTGAGCCGCGGCTTCTGCCATTTCATGTTCTCCTTCTTCCCGGGCGGGGTTTGCCCTGGGTCGCCCAGCAGGCTCCCGTCGGTTTCCTTGTTCTCATCCTACGAGAGAACCGAAAGAGATCAGTGGCCTCCGTTCACAAGACTGAACTGGCTACATATCATGTGTTGGATTACGAAGAAGCAAGCGCTGGCTTCCTTACCAAAAAACACTGTATGCTGTAGCCAGATGTTGGTCTCTGGATCTCAGTCCCTCTACCAAGGATTAAACCCCTGGACCTTTGGACTTCCGATGACTATCTACCCTGCAGTGTTTCTCATCCTTGGTACCCTTAAGAGGTCTGGACTTCAGTTCCCAGAATTCCCCAGCCAGCATGCTGGTGGACGGGGAATTCTGGAAGTTGAAGCACAGATATCTTAAAGCTGCCAAGGTTGAGAAACATTGATTTATGCTGCATTAATTTCAGTACATTGATTTGTTTTAAATTAATTTTAATTGTAAAATTAATTTTTCAGTGCATTTAATTTTAATCCAGTGCTTAGCACTCAACTCTGTTGCAGGAAGATTTTTATAGAATCTATCAGAAATGTTTAAAAGAGGTTGAATTATGGAAAAGCCCATAGGTGGGGGCATGACACAATGTAGCGTATCTGTATCTGTCTAGTTTGACCATTTAAAGGAAGACTGACTGTATATACCAGTACCATTTCTTTCATCCATTCCATTCAGTTTCTACAGCCAGCCATCTCAGACTAGTGATTCTGGTAAATTTCTTGTCCAAATGCTGATAAAATTTGATTAATTGGCTGTTTTAATTAACTTACACTTATTTTACATTATTAACTATGATATTTACAGTTGCTATGGATGTTTTGAGTGTTCAAGTCCACACGTCTTGAAGTTGCCAGGTTTGAAAAATGCTGCACTAGATGGCAGCAAAGACCAGAATTATCTATAGGCCTTTGCTACCATCTAGTGGTAACCGTGATGTTTGCAGCCTTGTGTTGATATTCAGCCTTTAGTTAGAAAGGACTGTTAAGGCTAACAGGGCAATTTGGCCCTTGCCCAGCTGAATTTAACCTGTGACCTTGTTCTTACAGGAATCTCAAATAGATTTAGCACCTCAGCTCAGGCAAACCTCCCATTGCTAATAACATTCCTTAGGAAATGAAGCTAACTCAAAAATACTGTGGGAGTCATCCATTCCAGGAATAACCACAATTACTGTTTTGTATCAAAAGATCACACAGAACCATAAATATTTGGAATTAATTCTACCTGTGGCTGGATGTCATATTAGGTTCCAGGTCCCAGATAGCAATCTGTGGCCTTGGAGGGGAAGAGGTCAAAATAAGTCAAGATGGCAGCTTTAATGCACTATTGCAGCTCCATCTGACTTTTTTTTTTGAGAGAGAGAGAGAGAAAGAGACAGACAGAGACAGAGACAGAGAGAGACTGCATGCACTGATGCCTCTGAGCCTGAAGAAAACTGCCCTCTCTCAGCTTCCCAATGTTTCAAGGAACATTTTGAAGTTCAAATCAGCAGCTGATTTGTGTCCAGGACCCACAGAAAAATAAAAAAGGGCAGCCCGATTTGGTGGTCCTCCAGGAGAAGGACTCAAAGAGCAGGGAAGGCTCTGGCAACATTAAGCAGCACATTTCATACAGGTGGGAGTTTTGTGCTGGTTCCAGTATGGGAGCAGTTGGACTCCACCCTGGGAAAGCCTTGGAAGACGTCCTTGGGATGGTCCTTTCTCTTCATCCATGGAGACCTCTCCGGGATGCTCTGTGTGGCAGTTGAGGAGGGTCAGGCTCCATTAACAGAATAATGGAATGGACCTTGGAGGTCTTCTAGTCCAGCCCCCTGTACAAGCAGGAGATCCTATACCATTCTGGACAAAGGGCCGTCTAATCTCTTTTTTCTGCATTTTTCTTTTGCGTGGGAATTGGCTGGGTCTATAGGCCATCTCACCCGACTCAGCCCAAGGGCCAGGGTGCTCCAGAGCACTCTGGCCCAGAATGTAGTCCCCTCTCCCTTCAGTAGGGGAAGACCCTGAAGGACCAGAGCCAGACAGTTGACAGTTATCTCTGCAAATTGATCGATTCAATGAGGATACGGCATCAATCAATTAAGTCCACGGCAGGGGAGCAAAACCTTTTCGGATGTGAAATTTCAACAGGAAAAAAAAAAAGAATTTGCTCAAGCACCATCAAAACACTCATTTGGCTTCTACCAGGCCCTTTGTGGCCAGTTTACACCCACCCAGCAAAGTGCCTGGCACTCCCATCTCTCCCACTCCCGACTTGTATGCCCCACTTAAAAATAGATCACAGCCTTGCAGGCAGACGATGGGGGAGCCCTGCCTGGCTGGCTGCAATGAGGGAGGGTGAAGATTCATCCCCCCCCCCTCCAAGGGTTTGCCTTCCTTCCAGCCCACAGAGCTGAATGCAAGCTTTGCTTTTAGCAGCAGGGTGGCGGGGGGGAAAACAGACGCAAGCGCTTTTAAGAAGTTTATGTTGTTTTATTTTGGGCTGATGTTTCTATCTCCTTTAAACCCCACCTCCACCCCCGGTATTCCCTCCTGGATCAGGGAGATGCAATATTCTGGATAACGGCTGTTTATTCCCAGGGGACAGGGTGGGTGGGTCTGTATCCATTTCTGGACCTTCCAGAATGAAGTTTGAGGAAAAGGGGTTCAGGGCCTGGGGTCCAGATGGCCCTTAAAGACAGGCCAGGCAACTCTTACGGCAAAAGAGCAAAAACTCTTTAAAATCTTTATTTTATTTTGAAGGGTAGATCTTCACACCTCCTGTAACACTCACCAGAATAACAGAATGACAGAGTTGGAGGTCATCTGGTCCAACCCCCTGCTCAGGCAGGAAACCCTATACCATTTCAGACAAACGGCTGACCAGTTTCTTCTTAAAAACCTCCAGTGTTGGAGCATTCACAGCTTCTGTTCCACTGATTAATTGTTCTCACTGTCAGAAAATTTCTTCTTAGTTCTAGGTTGCTTCTCTCCTTCGTTAGTTACCCTCCGTTGCTTCTTGTCCTGCCTTCAGGCGCTTTGGAGAATAGCTTGACTCCCTCTTCTTTGTTAGCCCCTGAGATATTGGAAGACTGCTGTCATGTTCCCCCTCGTCCTTCTCTTCACTAAACTAGACATACCCAATTCCAGCAGCCGTTCCTTGTATGTTTTAGCCTCCAGTCCCCTAATCGTCTTTGTTGCTCTTCTTTGCACTCTTTCTAGAGTCTCAACATCTTTTTTACATCGTGGTGACCAAAACTGGATGCAGCATTCCAAGTCTGGCCTTACCAAGGCATTGTAAAGCAGTTTTAATACTTCACATGATCTTGATCCTATCCTTCTGTTAGTGCAGCCTAGCATTGTGTTGGCTTTTTTGGCAGCAGCAGCACACGGCTGGCTCATAGTTAAGTGATTGTCCACTAGACACTAGACACTAGATCCCTCTCACAGTTACTACTCCTGAGCAAAGTAGCACCTATACTGTACCCGTGCATTTGGTTTTTCTTGCCTAAATGTAGAACCTTACTTTTTTCACCATTGAGTTTTGTGATGTTAGATAGGGCCCAGTGTTCAAGCCTGTCAGAACCAGAACATAGCTTTCTTATTTTATTACAGCCAATAAACAAAGCAGTAAGATGGCTTTAGGCAAATCAGTAGAAAAGAAACAACAGATCATTTCACGTTACTTCTTAGAAAAGAAGAACTGGATCGTGCATAATTTCAGTAACAATTAGAAATCCATGCATGATGTTAATGTTTTCTGTTCTCTTTTCCAAAACACAGTAGTTTCATCTGTCACCCAGCCCAGTTTGCAGGCAATTATTAAGCAAGTCTTCATTTATCACAAGGCTGAGTTCTTACAACACACAAGAGTGCTAGAATTGGATTAGAGGGTTTATGGGTCAGCATATTTTGGAAACTCACCCATTACCCTAACGAGTTGTGTGAAATGGGCCACATTTAGCTGGAAAATTGCTCTTTTATTTGAGCAATGCATAGTATGTGAAGACAACAATAATAGTTTATTAACCCAAGATTAATGATGTTAATTAAATTAAGAACTAGTTTGGTGTAGTGGTTTAAGGCATTGACCTAGAAACCAGAAGATGTTGTTGGATGAGCGACTTTGGGCCAATTACCAGGAGATGGTGAGTTCTAGTCTCACCTTAGGCATGAAAGCCAGCTGGGTGACTTTGGGCCAGTCCCTCTCTCTCAACCCAACCCACCTCACAGGGTAGTTGTTGTGGGGAAAATAAAATGAGGAATGTGTATTGGATATGCTTGTTGCCTTGAGTTATAAAAATAATAAAGGCCTGATACAAATACAGATGTTTTCATGTTTTTATGATCTTTGTAACAGTCACTTCACAGTAAGATGGACGGTATATATAAATTTAAATGTATAAGATGACTCTGTTAGCTTACAAGTTATAAAACAAGTAAAAATAGTTAAAATAATTCAAAGATTAAAGTACTGAAACCAAACTAAAAGAGCTAAGAGATGAATAGAAATGAGGTATTCTTACCCAATGAAACAAATCAAATACACATACTGATGTATCGAGGAAGGTCGAATGAAGGAAGATTTACTCTTCTAGAATGTAATGATAGGGACCAGAAAGTGAAGGAATTTTTCAATATTAATGAGAAATACTCCAGCACATGTGTGGGATTCTGCAGTGATGAAGCACCCTCTCCAGACAGGCGAAAGACTTACGGCTTTATTCGAGACAGAGGTCCTCAGGGTGTGTAGACCCACCACGAAGCAGCTCTCACTTTAAGACAGTGCACAGTGTCCTAAAAACAGCCAGGAGGGCTGTGAGATGCTTTTGAGAGAAGAGGTTTAAAGGCAATGATATTTGCCAAATTTTGTAAGGCTGGTTCCAAACATCCAGCTGTCAGCTTCCCCTTGTCAGGGAAAAGATCTGA
The DNA here is from genome assembly GCA_024449315.1 of Daboia siamensis. Taxonomy (NCBI): domain Eukaryota; kingdom Metazoa; phylum Chordata; class Lepidosauria; order Squamata; family Viperidae; genus Daboia; species Daboia siamensis. The sequence continues at coordinate 71,158 of JAKJMR010001103.1, forward strand.
TCCCTCCCTGCATCACAATGAGGATGTTAGAAAGTTTACAAAACTCCTCCCAACGGACACAGAGATATGTTGGTTCTACCTGGAAATAGTTCAAGTTCTGGAATTCTTGTCGCTCTCTTCCTTTCTTTTCAACAAATTGTTGCTAAAATGATGCTGTGAGAATTGTGTTTGGAAATAATCACTTGTAATTTAAGGCAGATGCAGGGAGAATGAAACAAAACACCTTCTTTACTGTTTTGTGGCTGACTTGGCAAAATATCTTAACATGAATGTCTGACCTGAGGACTGAATTTCATTCATTCACTCTCATTCATTCATTCATTCATTCATTCATATTTGTGTACTGCCAAATTAAGACAGCCTTATGACAGTTTGACAAAACATTTGACAGGAATTGCCAATTAGCAGTTGTAACAGTCAAAGCATCCTTAGTAACACTGTAAACAATCTAAATATAAATCAAATAAAAAAAGCAATTAATCAAAGTTTACCAGCATTTAGCCAAAGAAAGTCATCTAAGTACCTGCATGGTGTTTGCATGTTTAAATGACATGTTGAATGAGAAGCTAAGAATTATTCATCCTGCACTGCAAGATGGAAATTAAATTATTTTTCAGCTCGGTAACAGATTGAACCCCTTTATTTAAAAAGTGAGCAGCAGCAGAGGGAAAGGACAAGCTCATGTTTGAAAATGTTTCCAACTTTAAAGCAACCCACAAACAGAAGAAGATATGAATAGATGAATCTTAAATCACTTTTATTCACCAAAATGGTGAAGTGGAGAAATATTTTCCTGATTTAGAAATGGGAAAAGGTGACTAGATTAGGGAACTTTGAACTGAACTGAAAGGAGATATTTATTACTACTGAAGCAAAGCAGTTAATTCACTGATCTCTCTCTCTCTCTCTCTCTCTCTCTCACACACACACACACACACACACACAGAGAGAGAGAGAGAGAGAGAGAGAGAGAGAGAGAGAGAGAGAGAGTCACGCTCATTCTCATTCTTTCGTTCTCTCTCATTCTGTCTTCTCATTCTCTCTCTATATTTGAATTCTGGAATAAATTTTAAGCACATTTCAGTCTGATCATAAAGAGGTATGCAAAAGTGCACTAAATTACTAGTTCCCTTTAGAGCACAGTAATGTGAGAATCAGGATTAGCAAATACTAATTAAAAATAAATAAATGAGATTTGCAATCTCAGAATGATTGCTTTGAGAAACTGGGCACTGTAAAATAAGCCCATGCTCATCTGTGCTTGCCTGTCTCATCAATTCCATTTGCAAAATTAAATTAACAGCCCCAGAACCCCTTCTGAGGTCAGGTTTCTGACCTGTCCTGCAAAAATTAAGTGACATTATCTCCAACAATAATTATTACATTTCACCGTGTTCCTTCAGTGGCTGCAGCAGAATGAGAACCACCGGAGCCGGGCCTTCATTAGAAACTCCAGCAATGTCACAAGCTGCTGTGCTTGGTATTTTGCAGTGCTTTAATTATCAGTAATAAAATTACAATCCAGTTAGTATAGGTTACATGGATGCACACAACGAAGCAGCACAACAACCTGTTTTCTCTAGCAACAGCTCCTTCTGCATTACTATATAGGTAAACTTGTCCTTGACTTATGACCATAACTGAGCCCAAAATTTCCGTTGCTAAGCAAGAGTTGTTAAGTGAATTATGCCCCATTTTTCAACCTTTCTTGCCACAGTTGTTAAGTGAATCACTGCAGTTAGTAGCATGGTTGTTAAGTGAATCTGACTTCCCCATTGGCTTTGTTTGTCAGAAGATCACAAAAGGGGATCACATCTCCCCCACCAGCACTCTGCAACCATCGTAAATACATGCCAAATAGGAGGTGAGTGCCTGAATTTTGATCACGTGACCATTGCAATGTCGTAAGTGTGAAAAACGGGCATATGTCACTTTTCCCCCGTATCACTGTAACCTCAAATGATCAATAAACGAATGGCTGTAAGTTGAGGACCATCCGTCCTGCATTCCTGAATTGTGACCCTGACCTCATCTACATCTTATGACAAGCTGGGTCTTCATGTGTACGTGTGTATGTCTGGGGGGGGAGGGGCGGATTCTCACCCTCAAGACAAAAGAATGTCTTATCTTGAGGGCGAGACTAGAGATTTATCCACACACTTCTGCTTCTCCCATCAAACTGTCCCTTGGTCTTCAGAGAGGTCCACTGGCATCCACAACAGCAGAGCTACGGTTGAAGGTCCTGGAGAGAAGGGTGGTGACGTACTTGGTTTCCCTAACTGCCTCGGCTTAGTATCAATAATTCAGTACCCTCCCCTTTGGCTTTCAGCCTGAAATGCTGCTAATTACTAATTAATGTTGGGCTTGAGGCCACTGACATTGCCTTCGGCTGCAGAAAGCTACCACAAAGACTGGAACCAAGAACAGCATTTATTGTTGCTTGCCTATAGACAGGGATTTTAATTAAATAACAGAGTTGGAAGGGACCTTGGAGGTCTTCTAGTCCAGGGTAGGCAACCCGTGGGTCTTTTATGACTCGCGGACTTCAACTCCCAGAATTCCTGAGCCAGCCATGCTGAGGGGAAAAGGAGAGGTTTCCAAGCTGAGCCAGGCTGGCTGAGGAATTCTGGGAGT
>JAKJMR010001103.1:73801-89894 GCA_024449315.1 Daboia siamensis
GGAGAGGTTTCCAAGCTGAGCCAGGCTGGCTGAGGAATTCTGGGAGTTGAAGTCTATGAGTCATAAAAGAGCCAAGGTTGCCTACCTCTGGCCTATTCCAACCCTCTGCTCAAGCAGGAGACCCTATACCACTTCAGACAAATGGCTGTCCAATCTCTTCTTAAAAACCTCCAGTGACGGAGCATCCACAACTTCTGAAGGCATTCTACTGATTAATTAATTAATCTCACTATCAGGAAAGTTCTCCTTAGTTCTAGATTTCCACCCATTGTTTCCTGTCCTGCATTCAGCTACTTTGGAGAATAGTTTGACCCCCTTTTCTCTGGGACAGCCCGTCAAATATTGGAAGACTGCCAGCATGCTACCCTCAGTCGTTCTCTTTGTTCGAGTAGACGTTCCCAGTTCCTGCAATCATTCTTTGTACCTTTCGGCCTCCAGTCCCCTAATCATCTTTGGTCCTCTTCTCTACTCTCCTTCTAGTGCCTCAGCATCATTTTATATCACGGCAACCAAAATTGGATGGCAATATTCTTGCCAGACTAAAGCACAAGTCTGCATAATATACCTGGTAAACTGCTGGGGGGGGGGGGGGGGAAGGTCCTCCTTCACTCTTTGCCTTTGTCTCAGAGATTCTTGGTTCCTTTGCTCCCTGGGAAGGAAACTGTGAATCTGGGCTAGATCCCACCACAGGCTGCTTGCCCATCACCAAGCCTCTAAAGATGCACCAAGACATGGGTCGGCAACCCGCAGCTCTGGAGCCGCATGTGGCTCTTTCAGCCTTCTCCTGTGGCTCCCAGTCATCCTACGCCATTTGCAGAGAGAAACAGAGAGACAGAGAGAGGCTCTTGCACTTCCCTTCTCTCTCTCTCTCTCTCTCTCTCTCTCTCTCTCTCTCTCTCTCTCTCTCTCTCTCTCTCTCTCTTTCTCTCTCTCACACACACACACACACACACACACTCACACTGAGTGGGGGAAGAGGACTGGCAGACCAAGGACAGGAGAGCCAGCCCAATAAGAATGTGTGTCAGAGCCACGGGTCAAATTTAAAATTATGCAGGATACGCGTGAAAGAGGTGGTCTAAGAATGCCCAATTTTAAATTATATTATGAAGCTGCTGCATTATCAGCTATAAGTGATTGGATTAATTTGACACAGGGGAGACTATTAAACCTCGAAGGGCATGATTTGTTATTTGGTTGGCATGCATACTTATTGTATGACAAAAAGGTAGACAATGTGTTTAAAATGCATATTTTGAGGTATGCTTTGTTGCGAGTTTGGAAAAAGCACAGACAAAAGTTAAATTATAAGATACCGTTATGGGCAATACCCAAACACGCAATAGAGAATATAAATGTTGGATTTAAACATGATGTGATTACATATAAGGAAATTTTGAGTTTGGAGAGGAATGTGTGGTGTTTGAAGTCATATAATCTTATACGAGAAAAAAAGATTGTACAAACTTGGTTTCAATATGGACAATTACAAGCCAGGTGGAAAGAGGACCAGAAGATTGGTTTTTTAATGGATGATGAAAATTTGGTAAAACAAATTAGAAATCAGGGACCAGCGCATATCAAACAGATATATCTTGCATTGATAGAGATTGACTCAGAAACAGAAATTGTTAAGAACTGTATGATAAAATGGGCACAGAATATTCAGGAAGTTATCACAATGGACACTTGGGAAAAGATCTGGGTGAGAAATGTGAAATTTACGCAAGCTCAAAATTTAAGAGAGAACTTTTATAAAATGTTTTATAGGTGGCATTTAGATCCTAGAAAGTTAGCAAGTATGTATCCGAATTATCAGCCTAAATGTTGGAGATGTGGTGATCAAGATGCAACGTACTTTCATATATGGTGGACTTGTAAAAAGATCAAAGCATTTTGGATTAAAATTTGGTGGAATATGCAGAAGATATTCAAGAAAAGGATAAAGTTTTGTCCGCAGTTGTTCTTACTGGGCATTATTACTGATACTACTGTGCTGGACATTAATTTGATGTTGAACTTAATTATGGCAGCGAGACTTTTAATAGGGCAATATTGGAAGAAGGAAGAACTGCCGACCATAGAGGAATGGACTTTAAAAGTTTCCAACCTGGCGGAAATGGCGAAGATTTCAGCATATTTGAAAGACCATTTACAACAACGATATATTGTGGAGTGGAAGAAATGGATTGATTACATCCAGAATAAATACGGGACTAAAAAGTTTCATCTAGCATTTGAATAAGTATATTGCTTGTAGTCAATTTATAAGAGCTAAAGTGCGAGAGATTTAATAGTTTATTGTTGTTAGTATATGGGAGTTTATGATTGGTTACTTTATTTTTATACCTTGTATCTAGCTCTGGGAAGTCCGGGGGGGGAGGGGGGAAGGGGAGGGTGAGAGGGTGGGATAGGGTTGGGAAGGGTTGGGGGATGGGATGTAATAATTAAAATGTACTGAAAAACTTTTCAATAAAAAAAAAAAAAAGAATGTGTGTCAGCTTGTCGGAGAACAGCGTGAAGCCAACTTGCCAGATGAGCAGAAGATTGGAGAGAGGGAGAGAGGGGGATGGAGAGAGAGAAGGAGAGAGAGAGAGAGAGGGGGGAGAGGGAGGGGGAGGGAGAGAAAGAGAAAACTCATGCACAGCAGCCTCTATTTCTTTTTAATCAAACTCTTCAATCAGGCTCCCCCGCTTGCGTGCGTTGAGTTTTGCGGCTCCCAGTGTTTTCTTTTCTCTGGGAAACGGGTCCAAGTGGCTCTTTGAGTGTTTAAGGTTGCCGACCCCTGCACCAAGACAAGACTTGACCTCTGCAATTGTGGGCTTTGTGATCCCACTGGCTGAATCTCATTACCCCTTTGCATTTTCCGAGGTCCTTTTCTCTTGCTAGAAATATATGTGCAGGCAGTCCTTGACTTACGACCACAGTTGCTAAGTGAGACACTTGCTACGTGAGTTTTACAACCTTTCTTGACATAGCTGATGAGCCACTTTTTTCAGTGCCATTGTAGCTTCAAACAGTAACTAAACAAATGCGTATTGGTTCTTAGAACTGTAGCGTCAGGAGCCTCTGATCCAGAAGGTTAGTGATGGAGAAAGCTGCAGGTGGCCAGAAGCAGGGAAGGCCACCAGCTGGTGAGGACATCACCGTCACCCTGGCACAAATTCAGAAGACCGCTATAGCAGCATTTGTGCAACATCCTTGTTGCAGGTGAAAATAAACAACCCATCCTTTCAGGAACAAAGGCTCCAATTAACCCTGACCTTGGGATCAGCAAAGGGTGTGTGGGGGGGGTCAATGGTCTTGCAATAAACAGCCAGTTTCTGTCAGTTCTTTGCAACTGCAGATTCATTACAGATGTAATTAAATCAGTGAGTGGAGTCAAACTTAAAGTTATTAGCCTACATGACTTGCAGCGTGGATATCCTGGCTTAACAAGAGTAGCCCGAAGCTGAAGCAAAACACAATGAGTGTCGAGGGGTCCTTGATGCTCTCTGAGCTTAGTTGTTTTCTTTCAGACGTTTGATTGCCCAAATTTTGTATTAATTGTGGTAATGGAATGTCTGCAAGAAAACAATCAGTCTCAAAGAGCACCAAAGACCCCTCATTTCAGCCCTGAGCTACAAATACTCTCCTTTATTGATACAGAGATTCCTGCACTCTGTATTGTGCAAACCATTTCCAGGTATGTTTGTGTTGATGGAAGACCAACTTAAGTAGTACACGGTATAGATACTTGCACAGATTGCTTTCCAGATATTTGCGAGGCTAGGGTTTGCAGATCCAGGCTGCAAATATTCAGATGACCACTAAATGGTACCAAAGAGATATGCTGTGCTAGATTCTCCCTCCTATGATCACTTTTCTTCCTTCACTTTTTCAGGGTGTCTCTCCAGCTCAGTGGCTGTGTTCACATAACATGCATAACCAGGTCATTTAGAGATATAGATGTATTTACATAACACACTAAGCTTACTTAAAAAAAAATGTAGCTTTTACATGTAGTACAATCCCTGCCTCTTTGGTTAGTTTATGATTTGATGTTTTTTGCAATCTCAGGAAATGTTTTAATTCAATACAGAGAACCAGGATAAGCAACTGCATGTTGCCACCAGCTATTGCCTCTTCTTTTTCCATGGGCTGTTCCCGTTTCTTTTTGGAGCTCTCAAAAGTTGGAATATATTTTTCCGAGGAGAAAACCATTCTCTTGTTTCACTTGCTGTAAGTGATCTTTCAGCACATACAGGAAGACACAAGCAACATTTCTGCAAGACACAAGTCATGGACCAACACATTCCCACAACACATTAAATTCGGGGGTAGAAAAAATATGCAAAGTTAGCACTGTGCACCCTTAGCATGTCCCGTGAGTGAAGCTATTTGACTTTTAACTGAGGCCGTTGAACTAATCCTGCCCTTTTGCCAGGCCCCACTTTTATCCATGTCCAGATTATTATGCTAGGCTTTTAACCCGTGGACCTGATGTCATCACAGGGGGTCTGTGAAGGCTTGAAGAAATGGTTCAAATTTATGATTTATGATTTAAATCTTGAGTCAAGTCTTGGGGGTCCATGGACACAAAAGGTATTTAAAGGGAGTCCATGGTGAAGAAAAGAACCACTGTGCTAGGGAATAACAATAACAATAACAATAACAATAACAATAACAATAACAAAATAATAATAATAATAATAATAATAATAATAATAATAATAATAATAATAATAATAATAATAATAATAATAAAGTTGGAAGGGACCTTGGAGGTCATCTAGTCCAACTCCCTGCTCAGGCAGGAAACCCTATACCATTTCAGACAAATGGCTGTCCAGTCTCTTCTTAAAAACTTCCAGTGTTGGAGCATTCACCGCTTCTGGAGGCAGGTTGTTCCACTGGTTATATTTGGTTCCTGAGGGTATTTAATTTCCCAGTTATACCAGCCCCTCCCCTTGAGCTGGGAGAGAGAGATCTGCTCTTGTTTCCCCCTATAAGATCCTACCCAGCTGATTTTTCTACCTTTATCAACTTACGTAAATCTACAGAACTGAGATTCTAATGTATCTCTCTTCTGAGTTCCTTTTCGCTAAAACCCCTAATTAAGACTTGCCATATTTTACTATTGTCTTGCTGCTTTTATTCTCTTTTCTCTTTATTCTTTTTTATTGTTTTCTTGTCCATTTTCCTGCTGGTTTTTTTTTAAAGCCATCCAAGCTCATTTGCTACCAGAGAGGTGGCAAATAAATTCAATAGATAGATTGATAAAAAATTTATGGTTTAGTGTATCCTGTTATCAATTGCTTTAATATATTGTTTGAGCTGTTTGAAAATATTGTTTGAAGCCGGGTTGAAATTTTTAAAATGAGAAGAAGTTTATACACATTTTAAAGAAGGAAGGTGAGGAGCAGGAAGGAGTCACGGAAAGAACTAACAAGGCAAATCCTAACACGATCCCTGGAAAATGGCATGCTGCAGTTTTCTTTCAGCCTCTTCCCTCCCTCCAAATTTAATGCCCATTTTAAGACCATGCAAAAATAATGTTGGCTTGTTGGTGTGATGCACAAGTTATTCATACGGAAACATTCACTCCCCAGTGGCTTTTGGATGTTGTGGTTCTTAGAGAATCAAGTGAAGCATAAAAATAACAGCTCTGCCAAGCTTCCAATTACAGCGGGTCAGTTCATGAGAGATTCCACAATGTTCCAGCCACATTTTTATCCGGATCTGGGTCCACGTTAATGGGAGCAGAAAATCACTTTTTGCCACCTTTAAAAATGACTGTCATTAGCTTGGACTAGTCCAACCTTGGCAACTTTAATACCTGAAGATTTCAATGCAGAAGTTTGATCACTTGATTGTGGGGATGCTGTGTGAAAAATGATCATGAGTCACTTGTAATTGTAGTTTCAAATGGTCACTAAACAAATGGTTGTAAGTCAAGGACTCCTGCACCCAAATCTTCCGGTCAGGTTTGGAGACAGATGGACCACAAGGAGCATATTCTTACAAATATCTCACAATATCAGAAAATCATAAAGTGCAGAGAAAAGCAACTAAGTTTATTAAAAGCCTGGAGACTCAAACATATAAACTAAAGGAGGGTTGTAGGAATTGAGTACGTCTAGTTTAATGAAAAGAAGGACTAGGGCAGGGGTAAGCAACCTTGGCTCTTTTATGACTCATGGACTTCAATTCCCAGAATTCCTGAGCCAGCCATGCTGAGGGGAAAGGGAGAGGTTTCCAAGCTGAGCCATGCGGGCTCAGGAATTCTGGGAGTTGAAGTCCACGAGTCACAAAAGAGCCAAGGTTGCCTAACCCTGGACTAGGGGGATGTGATAGTAGTGTTCCAATATCTGAGAGGCTGCCACAAAGAAGAGGAGGGGTCCATATTATTCTCCAAAGCACCAGAGGGCAGGACAAGAAACAACGGTTGGAAACTGACCGAAGAGAGAAGCAACCTGGAATTAAGGAGAAACTTCCTGACAGTGAGGACAATTAACCAGTGGAGCAGATTGTGGGCGCTCCATCACTGGAGGTTTTTAAGAAGAGACTGGACAGCTACCCGTCTGAGATGGTGTAGGGTCTCCTGCTTGTGCAGTGGGCTGGACTAGAAGATCTCAAAGGCAGTGGTGGGATTCAGCTGGTTCGCACCACTTCAGCAGAACCGGTACCTAGTTTTATGTTGCCCAGGCCCAGAATGGACTTCCGGAAGTGGCATCCACACAGAGAACCTGGTGGTTCACATATTTGAATCCCACCACTGCTCCAAGGTCCCTCCCACCTCTATTCTGATTGATTGAACATATAATTTGCTATATTTCACGGTTTACCAAAAGCAGACATTTCTCCATTTAATGTCAGAATAAATTTTCAACAATTCTAAATGCAGACCAAACACACAAAGTTTATTTCATTTTTCTCAATATACTAGGGCATTTCCTCCAGTAACTTTTGGCAGCTGACCAGAGTATCAACAGGAAGATTTCAATAAAAATATCAATAAATTGCTATAGATAAAAAATGTGCAACTCATGGCCCTTTGGAATAAAACCTTCTTAAACAAAACATCTGAAATGTTAAAAATAATTTTATAATCATAGAATTCCAATTATTGGACAATAATAGCCACAGCAACAGACATTTTAAGAAAACCTTTTGATTTGAATGATGTAAATATCTCTTCACATGTATCTACATTGTACCTGCATCCTGCCAAGCCATTTTCTTATGCAAAAAGCAAAACACCAGAACACAACAGCGACAATTCAGGGACACCCTTAAGACCAGGCACAGATTCCCGGGTATCTTCCAGATGTTTCAAACCTCAATTCCCACCATTCTGGGCTTGCATGCCTTCCAAGGGATTAGGGGAGTTGTGATTCTAAATCTTAGGAAAACACCTGGCAGTTGGACTCATTTCAGCAACAGGAAAACCTCACAACCTCCTCCAGTGAAATCATGCAAATGCAGGGTTGTGACTGTCACCAAGCAACGGACAGGATCCTGAGCTTTCTAGTGGATCATGGTCATTGATTACAATCACTAGATCAGGGGTCTTCAAATGTGGCCCTTTTATGACTTGTGGACTTCAACTCCCAGAATTCCTCAGCCAGGCACGCCAGGCTGAGGAATTCTGGGAGTCGAAGTCCACATGTCATAAAAGGGCCAAGTTTGAAGACCCCTGCACTAGATCTTTTAAAGTCTGAACCAAGGAAATGGATTTCCACCCACTCTCCTTGCAGGTGTTAATTAGTTGCAGGACATTTGTGTTAATCAGCAACCAGACTTGGTGAACAGGCACTATAATTACATATTACGTCTATTTAAGCTTTAATGCAATGATCACAGCTTGTGGTCTTTTGCATATTGCTTGTGTCTGGGCATGCTGCTCATTTTTTTCTTCCACTTGGACCCGATGGCATCAGGGAAGAATGCCTTTCCTTAAATGGTCATCCCTCACCATTCCATCATCTCAGGGGCTGCCCCAAAGAAGAGGGAGTCAAGCTATTCTCCAAAGCCCCTGAAGACAGGACAAGAAGCAATGGATGGAAACTAATCAAGGAGAGAAGCAACCTAGAACTAAGGAGAAACTTCCTGACAGTTAGAACAACTAACCAGTGGAACCACCTGCCTCCAGAAGCTGTGAATGCTCCAACACTGGAAGTTTTTAAGAGGAGACTGGACACCCATTTCCTGCCTGAGCAGGGGGGGAGGGTTTAGCCCCTAAAAAATAAAGGATTTAGCCCTGCACCTGAATGATTACAAAAAAAAAAAAAATTCACAGGCCCTGGTTCCTTTCTGCACGCAGTGTGGCCCTCCGAGCCCCAAAATGTTGGGTGCTATTCTGCTCCTAGATAAAAGAAAAAAGAAAAGAAAAAGAAAAAGAAAAAAGAAAAATATCAGCTGCAATCAAACCTATTGCCCCTCCCCCTAAAATTTGGGTTTCTTTTTGCATTAAGCCTCTATTCCCATTTTATAGGATTTCTAAATTGGCATAGACTCTTAATAATATAGATAGAATTTATTGTAGCTCATGGTGTGATTCTGAGGTCTATTCCTATCTTTCTTTTTCTTTTCCATTCCTTGTTTATACACTTCCTCTAAAATGTCTGATATATATTATTCTAAAAAAGAAAAGCGTTAGGATGTTTTAGCCCTCACTAATGTTGCATCTCCTCTGAAGGGAATCCGCATCTGTGCCTTCCTTAACATCTCCTTAACATGTTTGCATGTTTATGGCTGCCATTTTGACTTTTTTGACCTCCCGAGGATACTTCTGAAGCCATCCCATTTCCTGGGCCCTCCCATCTACAGACAGCATCCTGACCCACTCAGCTCTCCTGCCAAGCACGTCTGCATGGCTCCCTGGCCCGTTTCAGATTTTAAGCCTTTTAAGTCAAATCTTATTGATTGGGAGAAAGGAAGATCTCTTTGCAAATCCCAAATCTCCAGTTATGCAACATTCTTGAAAAATCATCATTTATCCACTTTATGGATAATGGTCTCCATGTGTGGGACACCATGTTGGCCCAGTGGTGGCGCCTCATGTCTCTGGGATCTTCTTCTGTTCTAAGCCTCCTGTGCTTATGAACTCAAGCTGTTCTACTGGTAGTAGACCCTTAGCAGGCAGAGAGAAGCATCTTCTAACAACTGAACCTTCAGTCAGGGCTAAACAGAAGCTCGTGTCCATCTGCTACAGTCACTGGCTAAAGAAGAAGGCTGCATCCAACATCAGGTTTTCTTAAGTTGTGTTTAGGGGGGTAAGTCAAAGATAAACTCAAACTTTTTGCTATTTCTCTGCATATTTCATTGCATAGCAGGGACTTTCAAGACCTTTCAAACAGCTTCAACCAACAACTAACAGAACTTGTTAGTTGTTTTTTTAAAAAAAAATCTTCAAGAATCCTTGATCAAGAGGCAAAACTCTTAAAAATTAGACTGCCTTCAAAATAATTTTTGTTTCAGATTGTGGTTTTTTTTTGCTTTACTCTCTCATGAACCTGTCAAGTTCTTTTTGCTATCCTACAATACTGCACAGATTCTGAAAAGCACCCAGAACTGGATTGGAATCAACAAATGCAAAGAAGATCAACAAGGGGATCTTGAGGAACATCAAGAGGAAGATAGAGTCCAGAACATGGGAAGCCATTCTCCTGTTCTACTATGCCTCAGTTGGAGTATTGTGTTCAGTTCTGCTCACTCCATCTTAAAAAGTACACTGATCAACTACAGCAAGTTCAGAAAAGGGCTATCAAAATAGGGGAAGTTCTAGAAAAAGGTCCTGTGAGGAATGACTAAAGACCTAGGTATGTTTAGCAAAGCGAAGGTTGAGACAACATGACAGTTGTTTTCAGATATCTGAAGGACTGTCACATTATTGTTCTGGGGGCGCGGAGGAGGAAGGTATATTGGATATGTTCACTGCCTTGAGTTATTTTTAACTCAGAGTGTTAGTAGTGCTTTATAACATCTTGTTAAGACCACACTTGGAATATTGCGTCCAGCTTTGGTCACCATATTATAAATAAGATATTGAGACTTGGGAAAGAGTACAAAGAAGAGCAACAAAGATGATTAGGGGACTGGAGGCTAAAGCATACGAAGAACAGTTGTGGGAATTGGGTACATCTAGTCTAGTGAGAAGAAAGACTCGGGGTGACATGATAACAGTCTTCCAATATTTGAGGGACTCCTGAAAAGATGAGGGGGTCAAGCTATTTTCCAAGGGACAGAAAGCAAGACAAGAAACAGTGGATGGAAACTAATTAAGGAAAGAACCAACCCAGAACTAAGGAGAAATTTCCTGATCGTGAGAATAATCAGCCAGTGGAACGGCTTGCCTCCAGAAGCTGTGGGTGCTCCATCACTGGAGGCTTTTAAGAAGAGATTGGACAGCCACTGGTCTGAAATGGTATAGGGTCTCCTGCTTGAGCAGGGGATTGGATTAGAAGACCTCCAAGGTCCCTTCCAACTCTGTTCTATGTTCTTATAAGAAATAAAGGTGAGATTAAAAAAATAAATAAAAATATTCTCCCTTGCTCCAGTAGACTATGGAGAACTAATGGAATGGAGTGAAGCTTCACGGATGCAGATTCACAAGGGATATCTGAAAGAACTTCTTGACGGTAAGAACTGTAATTGGTGGAATAGGTTACTCCGTGGAAGGGTTTCTCCCCCATCTATGGAAGTTTTGAGACAGAGACCAAATGGTCATTTTAGGGATGATGTAGTGAATCCTGCAGTGTGAAGGGGTTGGACTTGATGATCCCTTCTTAGTCATTAGATTCTATGATTGTAATTCAATAATTTAATCTGATTCTAATTCTAATTTAAAAATTAAATTTCAATCCAAATTATCTTCTTTTTATAATGCCCAAAGGGGCACACACAAAAAAAAACAACCCTCATGGGCAGTTATGTCAGAGTAATAGCCTTGTTTATGCATTTTTAAGTGGCCATAAAAGCCCTTTAATCCCATCTCATATGGTTCCCCATTTACAAGCAAGTATTTGTTTCAATTCATGCCATTGTATGCATGCAGCCAAACAGCCATAAAAGACTTGATCTTTTTTTCCCTTTAATCAAACAATTATTTCTGTCTAAGCCCAAAGAAATAACCATCATTAGCAATGGGAATCAAAGATGATTAGGGAGCTGGAGCTAAAACATATGAAGAACAGTTGCAGCAGTTGTGTATGTCTAGTCTAGTCCAGTCTAGTGTAAAGGACTGGGGTGACATGACAGGAAAAGCAACCTAGAAATGAGGAGAAACTTCCTAACAGCGAGGACTATTAATCATTGGAACAGCCTGCCACCAGAAGTTGTAGGTGTTCCATCACTGGAGGCTTTTAAGAAGAGATTGGACAGTCACTTGTCTGGAATGATATAGAGCCTTCTGCTTGAGCAGGGGGTTGGACTAGATGACCTCCAAGGTCTCTTCCAACTGCTATTCTATTCTGTTCTGTTCTAACTGTATGGTCTGTTTTGAGCCTGTTTCTTTTCCAATTCCTCCTGTAAAAGCATTTCAGGGGAATGAGATCCATCCAGGAAGCCTGACTGTCAAATTATATAACCTGAAAAAACACCATTACAGTCACTTCGCTCCAAAAATGTATCTCTGTTCATTTTTCTCTCTTGATTGCTTCATCTGGGCTTTTTCACTTCTACGGTAAGTTTAGTTGCTATTCCCATTTTCATATCCTCCAGCATTTGACAGAAGAGGAGAAAAAAGGTGCAGTTATTTTAGGGGATGCAAACAAAGGAATCCTAAATTTGATCTTTCATGTAGGAAGCTAAGATGAAGCAACAGCGAGCGAGCAGAACACCGTGCCACTGTTATTAACTTTGTTTCCCGACTGGCTGCAGAAAACGTGCATATTATTCACATTGGAGGCTAAATGTTGCCTTGCCTGAAATATATGGAGCAATTGTGATTGGTTAAGAAGAGACAATACCAGCTGACATTAGTTGAGAATTATGCAGCAAAAACCATCTTCATTTTTAAAGAATGGTACATCAAGGAAAGTAGGGAATTCGGCACTGGGAAAAGTCCTGAAAAATGTCAGTCTCAAACTGTGATACACTGTGTAGGTGGAATCTAGTGAAATACAGCAGATGTAAAGTTCTTGGTAGCTGGGAAGAAGCAAAAAATGCTACATACTGTTTGGATTAGGTGGGCTATGGTTTAGCTGTAGAGTAGTAAAGCAGCCATGAAGGCTCCAAAGCACCTGAGGGCAGGACAAGAAGCTATGGATGGACACTAATCAAGGACAGAAGCAACCAAGAACTAAGGACACACTTCCTGACAGAACAATCAGTGGAATGGCTTGCCTCCAGAAGTTCTGGGTGCTCCACCATTGGAGGTTTTTCAGAAGATAAGGGACAATGATCTGTCTGAAATGGTATAGGGTCTACTGTTTGAGCAGGTGGTTGGGCTAAAAGACCTCCAAGGTCCCTTCCAAGTCTGTTATTCTGTTCTGTTCTGCCTTGGAAAAGGTCCTTAGATGCTCTGCTGGATGAGTTCCTTCAAAGATCAGAACTGTGCAAGCCATAGTTTTCCCCATGACACTCCGTAGAAGCAAAAGCTGGACTTTGAAGAAGCCAGAGAGGAAGACTATTGACTCTTTTGAACTGTGGTGTTGGAGAAGGCTCCCAAGAAGACCATGGACAGCCAAGAAGACAAACCAATGGATCATTGGATAAATCAACCCAGAAGTGTCATTCAAGGAACAAATGATCACAAGTTTCTTATTTTGGACACGTTATAGGACTATCTGGCTCTCCGGAGAAGACTCTAATGCTGTGAAAAGTGGAAAGCAGAAGAGTGAAGAAGACATCAGCGCGGGGAGGGCGGGGTTTAATTACAGTGGAAATTTGAAGGGTCTAATCATCCTAGAGTAGGTCTAGGTGGCCTTCAGGAATCACCACCAACTTGATAGCATATCATCAATCAATCTGAAAGCCTATAATGGTGGAAAAGTTGGAAGGAACGAGAAGAAGAGGACAACCGCAGCAACAACGAAGAAGAACTCAGTTACGATGCTGATTGTGATAACACTGTGATACCTCAAGGACCAGACCATCATGGAGGAAATCTGTGCGATCGAAAACAACTTGATGGCACATATTGTAATCAATATTTTGATTTTGAAGAATTGTGGATTTAAACTTCCAGAATCCCACAGCCAGCCGTGCCAAAGTTACTGAGGTTGGACGGCCCTGCTTTAAACTATAAAACATTAGCTAGAAGTCTTTCAGAGCTTCAGTGGTGCTGATGAGATCTTGCTAAGAATCTGTTATGCAGCATTTATGTATACGTTTATTAGATTTATATCTTGCTTTTCCTCTAGGGCAGGGCGTCAAATTGGCGGCCCGTGGGCCAGATACGTCACGCGCAGGCCACAGCCACCACGGCTCCACAAAGGCAAAAAACGTTGTGATACATCACGATACATCACGTGACACAATCGAGTTTGACCCTTGCTCTCCAGGAACTCAAAGTGGTGTACCTGTCTCCTCCTTTACCCCAACAACAACCCTTTATGGTAGGTTGATGAGAGAGATCAAGTGGCCTAAAGCCACCCACATCTGAGGCTAGGCTCCTAGTCTAGCATCTTTAATTACACCAGAGTAAAGTAATATTATGATCTACTTCCCTTCCTAGTATATTAATTGCCTAGTGTTTATTTGAAAGTCCTTTGATCAGCGTGAGCATCATTACTTTTTAATGTGCTTTAAAAGTGAATTGAATTTTGAACGGGATTTTTGATCAGCAATTATTGCAATGGTCCTAACAGCTGCCTCTGGTTATCCTTTACCCACAGCATACTTAAGCAGATGAGAGCACCTGTCTGTGTACAGTATGTTAAGGGAGGATTATGATAACCCTGGTTAGTTTTTTGATAATTAGCTTAGCTTTTTGCCCAAACCCATTGTGTTTGGCTAGCTGATGGTTCATTAACCAGTGCAAATAGACTGTGTGAATACAACCCCTGTTGTTTTCTGCGGCTTCCTCAGTACATTTAGTAGGAACATTACGCTGGCTTATGCAATTTATTTTCCTTCCCTTCTCTGCCCTGAGAGCTGCACAAGCACTCTTGCTATTAAGGAGCCTGCTTTATTACTGCAATAGGAAAGAGGGGGGGGGGGGGAAACCCCACCTCAGCCTGAGAGGGAACCAAGAGGAGGAATTCACGCTGTACCCCACTTCCAGACCCTCACCCCAAATCAAACGTTTGCCAACCGGGCGAGGCTGTGGAGCTAAACATCACAGCCACCACCTGGACTTTTTGCACCCCCTAACTTGGATCCCACTTCCGAGACTTCAGCAGGGCAGGGAGACAAAAAGTGGGGGGGGGGGGGGGCAAAGGACAGGCGTGAAAGCGCCAATAAGCTGAAGGCAAAGGGAAAGATCCACAGCCCCCCAATTCTTCCCCCTCGACTGCTCTCCCACCGATGCCGTCCCGCCGCCCCCCGCCCCCCGCCCCCCCACCGGCTTTTAAAGAGGAGAAGGGCTCCTACTGAGCCCCCTCCCCCCCCTCCCCTCCCCTCCCCTCCCCCCTCTTTTTTAGCTCGCCACATCCTTTGCCCGGATTTAGCCCTCCAGCCCCAGCCAGGTGAGCTGCCTCCGGATTCCCCGCAACTTTGGCTGGCTTCGCCCGCCCGCCCGGCCGGCCGAGACTTCCCTGCCCCGCGTTAGCCTCGAAGGACCCGATCCCGCCACCCCGGCGGAGCATTTGCGGTGGGCGGCGGAAGGCGTGGGGCGGGGGGTGGGGGCGCCGAGAAAAGGGGATTTTCTTTCCCCCAGGAAAAACTGCGCGTCTGAGGACTACTCGACCCATGGGGCTGTGCTGCGGCCAGGAGACCGCGCCAGACCTTCCCGCAGACCCCCAAAGAGGCGGGTGTGTGTGTGTGTGTGTGGGGGGGTTCTCAGTGCTGCGGTTGCCCCTTTAAGCCTGGGGCGTGAGGAAGCCTTACCGGGTCTCCAAACATCTGCTGTGGGAAGCCCACGGACAAGTTCCTGGCCACGGAAATGAAGCGATTCCTTCCTTCCTTCCTTCCTTCCTTCCTTCCTTCCTTCCTTCCTTCCTCGGGCACCCTGCCGAACCCAAGACTCCTCGGCCCGGCCGGGGCCCGAAGCTCTCCTCCGGCAGCTGCTCCGCGGGGGCCGCGCGGGCTGCGTGGAAAGGGAGCCGGCAGTGGAGCTAGCGAGGCGCCCCCGCCGCTTTTTGTCTTCGGAGGAGCATCTTCGATCCCCCCCCCACAGAAAAAATGTCCCCGTGCCAAGTTTACCTTTGAACTGTGGTTTCTTCTGGCTGGCAGGCAGCGGGCCAGCCCACGGGCGCCGTTTCCCTGGCAACCGTCCCCACGGCGTCCCCCCCCCCCGCCTCCCCGCCGCTCCCCCTTTGATCTTTCGCTTTCCCCAAAGCTGGCAAGCTGATTGCTCAGCCCGACCCCGACCCCTCCCCCCCGCCCCGGGCAAGCCTCCCCCGTGCAGCCCACGGTGCGCGCGAGGGCCCGTTTCCCACGCCCGCCTGGCGGCTGCCTCGCCTCCCAGGTGAGCTTCTGCCCAGGTAAGACGCTCCCCCGGGCAAAGGCCGGTGGAGGCCAGCCGGGCTTGGCTTGGCGGGTCTCGCAGCCCTCGGCTGTTGCTGGGCGCGCCTCAGGCTGCGGGGCGTCTGGCGGGTCCGGCAAGCAGCCACGAAAGGCTTGCCCGGCGTTTTGGTGAGGGGCGTTTTTGCGCGCCTTAAGGAAGAGAAGAGAAAGACCCCCACACACACCTCCCCCCCACCCCCGGTTCTTCTGGGGGTAAACAACTGAGGTTGGATTCGCACAACATAAAGAACCCAAATGTGTAAACACCCTTGCTGGATAAGACAGAATTTGTTCTGTCCAAATAACATCGGGAGTTTATGCAACGTTAATTAAAGTGGGAGGAAATCTGAGACTCACAGCATCCTGGAGATGAAAGGGACCTTAGAGGGCATCTAAACCAGCTCCTTGCTTAGAGCTGCACTCAGTAGAGCATCTCTGACAGATGTCCGTCCAGCTTCTTTCTTTCTTTCTTTCTTTCTTTCTTTCTTTCTTTCTTTCTTTC
>JAKJMR010001103.1:89904-120826 GCA_024449315.1 Daboia siamensis
TCTTTCTTTCTTTCTTTCTTTCTTTCTTTCTTTCTTTCTTTCTTTCTGTCATGCCTGGACAAGTCCCTGCCATTTTCTTGACAAGGTTTCTCGGAAGTGGTTTGCCGCCGTCTCCTTCCTAGGACTGAGAGAAACTGACTGGCCACCACACAGCTTTGTCCCTAAGGCAGGACTAGAACTCCCTTGCTTTCTAGACCGGTGTCTTAACCACTACACCAAACTGTCTTTCCTTCAGGAGTCTGAACAGGATCATATCTGCTCTGTCAAGGGAGCACAGAGGGGGGGAGGCAGGTAATCCGCCCTCCCCATTTTGCAGAATTAGATCAAAGTTGATAGAAAGTATCAATCAATCACAACTTATTTACAATCCAAGACCAAATACAACAAGAAGAAAAACACCAACAAAACAATGCAATTACTGTAAAAAGGATTTTTTCTTAAATTGCAAAGAAATCCTGAAGCATCAGGTGACCATTAACAACAGGAGGGAAGAATGTCTTGATAATATGAAAAATTCTTAGAGGCTTCCGAAGGGGGGTGGGAATCAGCCAAGAGAAGGGCACCATCCTCCTTCCTGATCACAATAGCAATTCGAATGATCAGCAGTTGGGAATATTAAACTTAATTGCCACTGGGTGTGCAGTGGACATTTTAATAGTTCGTGGGAGACAGATTCCACCCGCAGGTACCCCTCCTCAACTTATGACCACAAATGAGCCCAAAATTTCCATGGTCAAGCAAAATAGCCATTAAGTGAGTTTGCCACAATTGTTAAGTGAATCCACTGCAGTTGTCAAGTTTCCCCGTTGACTTTACTGGTCAGAAGATTGAAAAAGGGGATCACGTGATCCGGGGGACACAGCAACTGTCAAAAGTGCAAGCCAGTTGCCAAGCGCCGGAATTTTGAGCATGTGGAGATGCGAAATGTGAAAAACAGGCAAAGGTCACTTTTTTCAGTGCCGTTGTATCTTTGAATGGACACTAAACTAATGGTTGTAGGTCAAGACCTGCCTGTATGAACAGAAGCAAGTTTTGCTTTCTGTGGGACCTTTATAGACCCACCGGTTGTTGCTGGTTGTCGCCTTAATGTTTTAACCCTATTTGGGCCAAAGTAAAGAGTGTCCCACGTATGTGGAACACACAAGATATTAAATAAATATCCAGAAACAATCCAGATAGGAGGTGCTAGTGGGCTACAAAAGTCTTGGGTTCTGTCATTTTGGATCTCTTGATGCCAGATACTCAATTTCAGATCAGCCTTATCAAGAAGTCCCAAAGCAGATGGTGCTGACAAGATGGGACCACCTTAGGTCAAATCATCATTAATTTGTCTTCTTGGGTTAAAAGAGAACCTATGCAGCAAGGGGAAATTCACACACCTTTGGCGAGGCCAGCAGGGTGAGAAATTTTTAGGATGTATGGACTTCAACCCTCAGAATTCGCTGGAGCTGAGACTCTGGAAAGAGTGCAGAGAAGAGCAACGAAGATGGAGACCAAATATATGAAGAACGGTGGAAGGAACTGGGTATGTCTAGTCTAGTCTTGTGAAAAGAAGGCCTGGGGTGAATGATAGCAGTGTTCAAGTATTTGAGGGGCTGCCACAAGGAAGAGGGAGTCAACCAATTTTCCAGAGCACCAGAAGGCACAGTAAGAAACAAGGGGTTGAAAGTAACCAAGCAGAGAAGCAACCTAGAATTAAGAAGAACTTTCCTAACAGTGAGGACAATTAACCAGTGAAAGTTGTGGGTGCTCCATCACTGGAGCTTTTTAAGAAGAGATTTGACAGCTATTTGTCGGGTGGAGTATAGGGTCTTCTGCTTGAGCAAGGGGCTGGACTAGAAGATCTTCAAGGTCCCTTCCAACTCTGTCATTCTGTCATTCTGTTCCTTTGGTGTTCTTCAAGCTGGCAGGCGGGCATACCAAATTAACCTAATAAAATCATCCATGCCGAGTGCCAGGCAAAGGCATGAAACAGGAGAGGCAGATCTGAGCGCCAGGAAAGGAAGGATTCTGCAAAGCTTGAGCTGATCTTTTGTTGTGCTGTTTTTGCTGATATCAAAAGCATCACTGTCACAAACAAGGCAAGCTTTGTCCTTTGAGAGACAATGCACAACCTCTCTCTTTTGCCATCCAAAGGAGAAGAGGCTTCCTTCTGCCTTGCCCTTTCTATAACAAATCTTTTACTTTTGGATTTTCAAAGCTTTCCTCTGAGAGAAGAAGCAACCTTTTTTTTTTCTCCAAAAGCAGCTGGATTTTTTATCTTCTTTTTCTGCCTCTGAAAGTTGTGGGTGCTGCATCACCAAAGTTTTTAAAGAAAAGATTGGACAGCCATCTGTCTGAAATGATATAGGGTCTCCTGCTCCAACAGGGGGTCCGACCAGAAGACCCCCAAAGTCCCCTCCAACTCTGTTATTTAGTATAAATCTATTTCTAAGCAGGAAACAGCATCCCACCATTTTGGGGGTGCAACTGGGTACACTGTGGAATTTAGAATCTGAGAACATGTTGTTGGCATTCTGACCAACACAGCTGCCAAGATGAGGCCACCGGCTTCCAAATTTTGAAATAGGAGAAGCACACATGGCCCTGGATTATAAACTGTCAGATTTTATTTTCTAACAGTGTCCTCAGGGTGGGTGCAAATATAGATGGTGCCCAAGGCTGGTGTTTAACTTAGTACAAGCTACGGTTTCCTTCCTTTTTAATGAAAAGTATCTTTTTTTTAAAAAAGAGAGGCATAATTGGGGGATTTGATTGATGTTGCAATGACACCACATGATGTGCAATGTGACTTTGACCCCCTTACAGACCCCCAGCAGGGAGCATGGCAGCTGCCAAGGTGCATGTAAGCATTGTCTTCTTGTGTGGATGTTGTGTGTGCAATTTATCACACTTAGTCTGAGAAGAAGCCCACTCTGGTTTCTATAAATGCCCCAACCATGGTCAGTTTTCCCCCTGTATGAGCATTTGGCGAGGCCTCTGTTGCTTGGCTGCATGGAAGAAAGTGACTCAGGACCGTTTTTCATACTTGCAACCATTGCAGCATCCCCAGGGTCACCTGGTCAGAATCGAGACGCTCAGCAACTGACTCATATTTGTGACGGTCGCAGTGTCCCGGGGTCACGTGATTGCCTTTTGCGACCTTCTGACAAAGCAACGTCAAATGGGGAAGCCAGATTCATTTAACAACCAGCAAGGAAAGTCATAAAATGAGATGAAGCTCACTTCATGACTGTCTCACTTAGCAGCAGAAAGCTTTGGGTTCAATTGTAGTTGTAACTCAAGGACTACCTGTACTTCGCCCACTGCTAACTTCGGCACAGTCCGCCACAATTCATTACAGGCCACTGAGCAGAAACAGAAGCAGTCGGGAGCCCAGAAGGGATCTTTGTTCTTCGGCATCGTTTGCAAATCAAAAGCTGGAAGACATTTACAACCTGGTTCTGGGTGGAGACGACTTTGTTCTGCTGCTGCTGCTGCAGCTTAAAAACCAGAAGCTTTTTCAAAAGACGTCTTAGCGTGGATGAAGCTGGATGGTCCCTTGCTAGCAAAACAATGGTGGGAAAACGTGAAGTAATTAAAGTCCTTTTCTTTTTTAAAGTAAACTGAGCGAACTCCTCATTAACAAATCGATGCTCTTTACCTGTATTTTTCTCCAGCCATCTTTTACCTTTCCGTTGCCAGATGCTCTCGGGAACAAGACCTCCAACTGAAGTTCTTGCTGCCAATTTTTGGTTTTAAAAATGCCCTAATTTATCTATGGCCAATGTTTTCAAAGAGGCCAGGATGCATAATGGCAAGGGTTTGAAGAGCACCTATACTGTGAGAGAATGCCACATCTGGAAGGATGTGGCTGCATGAAAAGAGCCATTGCTAAAAATAGGCACTACACTCTCTGTGTAGCAGAGAGAGAGGGCGAGGGGATGAGAGAGAGAGAGAGAAAGAGAGAGAGAGAGAGAGAGAGAGAAGCTGTCCCCAAACCAAATGCAGGGGTGTGCTCTCACAGATGCTTCACACGTTGGCCCCATTCACACAACACAGCCAGATCAAAGGCAGCCCTCCTGCCGGCGTTTGCAGAAGCTACGAAGCTTGGTTAGGATTAATTTCTTGGGACTCTGCGTGTTACCTGGACCAGATGGATGACAGGTGGCCTCAACAGATGCTCGCAATTGGGACCAGAATTTCTGTTGCTAAGCAGAGAGTTAGAGGGGTCCTGCCTGATTTCACAATCTTTTTTGCCACAACTGTTAAAGAATCACTACGGTTGTGAACTGAATCACACAGTGGAATCCAGCTTCTCCCTTTGGCTGGGAACATTACAATCGTCGTGAAGACACTGGTTGCCAAGCACCCACATTTTGATCATGTGACCTTGGGGATGCTACAACAGTTGTAAGTGTGAGGACCTGTCATAAGACACTGTGTGCAGTGCTCTTGTAATTCCGAGTGGTTGTTAAATGAATGCTTGTTAGTAGAGGACTACCTGTACTGGGTTCCCATTATAAATGTTTTGAGGACGAACTTTTTATAATCTTTATAAAACATGAGAAACTCTACCCCCACGGGGAGGAAAGACGCTGGAAAGAAGCCAATATAGCCATTAACACCTAAAGAGGGACAAATTTTTCACCATGGTACCAGCTGATAGACTGAATATAATTTGGTTAGAATTTATTCATGAGGATTAATGTAGATTTTTACCTAAAAGCCAGTTAAAAGACAGTGTTAGAAATGATTGGACATTTTGGAATATTTAGAGCAGCATAATGAAAAACAAGCCACACTGATTTTCTTAGATGCAAAGAAGCCCTTGACAATCAAACTGGGCTTTCCTGTTCAAGATTTTGGAAGATATTAATTTGGAAGATATTTATAAAAAAGGGTGAGATCGATTTACACTTCACAGAAAACACAAATAATTGATCTGAGAAAAAATTTCCATGAGACATAAAAAGAAATAAGATAAGGATGCCACTGTCTCCTCTCCTGTTTATTTCAGTTCTTGAAATTCTGAGATGTGAGACAAGATGAAAAGATTGTGGCAGTAAAGATCTAAAAATAAACTTACAAGTTAAGGGCTTTTGCAGATAAGTTGCTGACGGTTTGGGAAGAGTCTTCAAAGGGAATTAAAACATTAGTAAGAAAAGTAAAAGAATTCGCTGCAAGGGCAGGTTTTAAGACCAAACCTGAAGATGCACATGAAGATATAAATAGAAGACCAAACAGAACTGATGAATAAAACAGGTTAAAAACAAAACTGTAGGGAAAATGTTGGGCACTACCCAACAAAATGTGCTTGGATAGTAAGAAAAGTAAAGTCCTGCAGAAAAAAGCAAATCCACCACTTTAGAGTAGGTGGCACCTAACTCTGAGAGGGCTTTAAACTGAAACTGAGGAGGAGGGTGACCAATCTCTAGCATCTCTAGAACCCAAAACCAATCACAAATCCCAAGAAAACAAACAATGAGGTAGGCAGTGATGAGAAAAAAGAAAAGCTCAAACAACAATCAGGAGATGCAGGAAACATACCAATGGACAGGCATAAAAGTCTTAAATGCTTACCTACAAATGCTGAAAGCTTGGGGAACAAACAGGGCGAACTAGAAGCAATAGTACACAAGGGAGGGTATGACATAGTTGGCATAACTAGAACCCAGATTGTTGGGGGGCAATAAGCTGACTTTGTAATAATGCCGCTGGGGGGAGGGGGGGCGAAAGCCCTAACAAGCAGGCATATACATAGAATGAAGGCTACTGCTAAGCACATTGGTTTAGATTGTAAGCCTCCCTGAGTCTTCGGAGAAGGGCGGGATATAAATGGGATTAAAATAATAAAAAATAAATAACAGAACCTGGTGGGATGAAACCCATGACAAATTGTTCAAAAGAAACAGGTCTACAAAAAGAGGAGGAGGAGTTGCACTATATGTAAGAGAACACCACATATCTACAGAAATGCACATGATCAAAGATAAAATCTCTCCAGAATGTATATGGGTCAATATAAAAGAGAAAAAAGTGACATTACCATAGGTGTATATTACAGGCCACCCAACCAATCAGAAGAAATAGATGAACTCTTTGCCAACCAGTTAACAAATGTACGTAGGAAGCGTACCACAGTAGTAATGGGAGACTTCAACTATCCAGATATCAACTGGGAAACAAACTCTGTAGCGAGTGGGAGATAGAACAGATTCCTAACCAACCTAGCTGACAACTTTGTCACCCAAAAGGTGGAGGAGGGAACTAGAAGTAAAGCCATACTGGACTTAATCCTTACAAAGAGAGAAGAAGTGATAGAGGGAATTGAAATTGCCAGGACCTGGGGGGAAAGTGACCATGTCATACTAAAATTTAATATAATGCAAACGGTAGCAATAGAAAACAATCCAACCAGTGTCTTAAACTTCACAAGAGCTGACTTTAACAAACTCAGAGAGAACCTAGGAAAGATTCCATGGATGAAAATCCTAAAGGGGAAAACAAACCAAGAAGCGTGGGAAACCCTAAAAGCCCATATAAGCACAATACCATTGAGAAAGAAAAACAAGAAATTCAAGAAGAAACCAGCATGGCTGCACAAAGTTCTCTGACAAACTGAAAGACAAAAAAGACAAATATAAAAAATTGAAAGAGGAGCACATAACTAAGACCAATTATCAGCAGACAGCCAGAACATGCAAAGATGAAGTCAGGAAAGCAAAGGCTCAGAAAGCAAAAAAGACTTGCAACAGAAATCAAGGATAATAAAAAAAATTCTTCCAACATATTAACAACAAGAAAATAGTCAAGGAAACCATAGGTCCACTAAAGAGAGAAGATGTCAAGGAAAAGGCAGGAGGGAGAAAGCAGAGCTGTTTAACTCATACTTTGCATCAGTCTTCACACAAAAAAGAAACTATAGCCTGTAGTGTATGCCTTTAAAGCATACACGGAATGTCAGCACAGCAGGGGGCTGGACAGCTCCAGGCTATAACCGCTTTGGCGGAAAGCCTGAATAGAGCGAGTCGTTGACAGCCCCAGGGCATGGTCAGCTCTGGCGGGAAGCTAGGGTTTAAATCCATTGGCCACCTGCACTGGCGGGAAGTCCAGGTTTGAATCTATTGGTCACCATTCACCTGGGCAGGTATAAAGAGATGCCAGGTAACCCCTTTGCCCCAGCTTCATTCCTGATCCAATAAAGAAGTTACTACCCAGCTCAAGTGTCCGTCTCTCTGTGTGACCACGCGACTTTGCAAGCCCAACATACCAAAAAAACCACTGCAAAAGGCAAAATAGAAACAAAAATTAAAATGAGCAAGAAAATGGTAAGAGAACACCTATCTGACCTTGATGAGTATAAATCACCAGGACCCGACAAACACCGGGGAAATACCTGAGGACTGGAAAGGGGCTGATGTGGTCCCCATCTTCAAGAAAAGGGGGGGGAAAGGACCCAGGAAACTACAGACCAATCAGTTTAACATCAATACCTGGGAAGTTCCTAGAAAAGATCAAAAAACAGATATGCAAACAACTAGAATCAAACAAAGTTACTAAACCAGTAGATCAGCGAAATGCTGTGGACGTAGTATACTTAGATTTCAGTAAGGCATTTGACAAAGTAGACCACAACCTACTAGTTGGTAAGCTAGAAAAAGGTGGAATAGACAACATCACCACCAGATGGATCAGTAGCTGGCTGACAAACCGAACTCAACGAGTAGTACTCAACGGCACTACATCCACATGGAGAGAAGTTAGCAGTGGGGTGCCACAAGGTTCCATCTTAGGCCCAGTACTCTTCAATATCTTCATAAATGACATAGATGAGGGATCTGAAGGGGAACTCATCAAATCTGCAGATGACACCAAACTGGCAGGAGTAGCCAACACCCCAGAAGACAAACTCAGGATCCAAAAAGATCTTGACAAACTCAAACAGCCAATTTTTGTCACCGTATCACAAAAAAAGATGTTGAGAGTTTGGAAAAAAATTCAGAGAAGAGCCACTAAGATGATCCAAGGCCTGGCGACTAAAACATATGAAGATTGGTTGCAGGACTTGGGTTTGGCTAGTCTAAAGAAAAGAAGAAATAGGGGAGACACGATAGCAGTATTCCAGGATCTGAGGGGCTGCCACAAGGCAGAGGCGGCCAGGTAGTTCACCAGAGCACCAGAGGGAAGGACGAGAAACAATGGATAGAAACTAATCAAGGAGAGAAGCAACCTGGAATTAAGGAGAAACTTCCTAACTGAAGTGCTGCTGCATGACTTGAGGGTGGAAGGTAGGGGAGCCCTTTTGATCTCTCCCTGGAAAACTGAAGGTTCTCTTCACTGTTGGTCTGGAGAGAATTGAGGACATTAAGTATTCTTGGCCCCTCAAAAGGATGGGCAACTCAAAAGGATGCTGCCGATGGGATAACCTGAAGGGGGAGATCTGTCCTTGCTTTTGGCCTAAAGTTTCAGGCACCTTGGGTTGGCTACCATGTTCCAGAAGATGCTCTTCCTGTTGCCAGACTCTACCTTGCAGAAGGGGCCATAAGCCTGTGACGTGACTGAACTCTTAAGCTATGTCTAACTGGCTGGTTTAATTTTGGCTCTTGGGGAAGATCTTCCCATTATAATGTCCACATGTTAGTTTATAGCTTGTGGCCTGGGAATTTTGAGATTTATTTTTTTTTTAAAATCCCATTTATATCCCGCCCTTCTCTGAAGACTCAGGGTGGCTTACAATCTAAGAAGCACAAATCAATGTGCTTAGCAATAGCCTTCATTCTATGTATATGCCTTATTAGGGCTTTTGGCCCCCCCCAGCGGCATTTTTACAAAGTCAGCTTATTGCCCCCAACAGTCTGGGTCCTCATTTTACCTACCTCGGAAGGATGGAAGGCTGAGTCAACCTTGAGCCTGGTGGGATGGGAACCTACACTAATTGCAGGCAGCTGGTGTTACTTAAGGAGTCATTAGCCCACTGCTCCACCAAGGCCCCAAACCATAGTCAAATCAAGCCATGGTTTAATATGATGAATGGAACTTGCCGTTTGCAGCTTCCTCCTGCTACTTCCCCCACTTGAGTCAGTTCTAATCGCCATCGTGACTTTTCCTGGGAAGAAAATGAGCAGTGACCAATGAGGGGGGTGTCTCCTCTTTCCCCTGCCATCTCCATTTTCCTAAGCTCCTCTACTCACACCCATCCCTGCACCCTGCAGTGCTCAAAATGTTTGTTGCTAAGCAAGGCAGCTGCTAAGTGAGCTTTGCCCCGTTTTATGACCTCCTTTGCCACAACTGTTAAGCGAATCACTGCAGTTAAGTGAATCATGAGGTCATTAAGAGAATTTGACTTCCCCCATTGACTTTGCTTGGGGAAAGCCGGCTGGAAAAGTCACAAATGGTGACTGCAAGACCCCAAGGATGCCATAAAGACACACCAGTTGCCATGCGTCCAAATTTTAATCAAGTGACCATGCGGAGGCTTCAACGATCATGTGAAAAATGGCCGCAAGTCACTTTTTTCAGGGCCGTTGTAAACTCTGAATGGTCACTAAAAGAATGGTTGTAAGTCAAGGACTAACTGTAGCCCACCGTGTTCTCCATCCATTTATAGGCTTAGGGGGGCCTCTAAGCACAGTCCAAGTAGCTCATTTTATCTCGTTTTTTTTTAATTTTTGCAAACATATCCAGTTCTTTTTGCCCCCACCCTGTCTTCAGTTTGATATATATATTTCTTCAAATATATGTTTATTCTCTGCAAGACTGCTTAACGTACATTGTTTTTGCAAATTATTTTCCATATTGCAATCACTCTTAACACATCAGAACTGTGAATATACACACTTTCCCCAATACACTTTTAAAAATATATTATTGAGAGAGCGCATTGCAATATTTGGAGGGCTGCAAATTTTAAATGACTGTTCTATTTCAATTTGGGTGCCAGTCTGGGAATAATAGGTTATGTGCTTGCACTTAGAAGAAATTTATCTAATTCCTCTCATGCAAGGAGTGAGGTCATGGCAGAGGGAAAGCTTGTTCCCTGCAATAACAAGATTAGCTCTGGTTCTTCCACTCAGAGTTTCAGAAATAAATCACATCCCTAAAGTCTCAAACTGCTTTCAGCTGAACAGAACAAGTTGGATGTCACTGATGACTCTTCCTGATTTGGGCAATTACAACTTGGAAAACCTTTGGGGACACTTCACCCCTTAAAAGAAAATGTCTGCTAGGTGCAGAAAGAGCTTTTACTAATTTGAGATGCCTCCCCTGTCCTGTTGATCTTTCTAATCCTGCCACATAAAACCTGGATTTACTCAGGAGTGCACCCAAACCAGGAAGAACTGGATCAAAATTGTCAGCATCCACAATTTTACTCACTCTCCTGTGAGTGAGGGGGTTCTAGGAACTTTACACAAACGTGCAAAATCAGCAGCAGAGTGAGCAGTGGCTGTAATGATGGAGGAGAGCCCTGACTGTATGCAAAGCTTTTCCCAAGATGATAGAACTTAGACCTATACACCGCTTCACAGCACCTTACACCCTTCTCTAAGCAGTTCAGAGAGTCGGCCTATTGACCCCAGCAATCTACATCCTCATTTTCCCGACCTCGGAAGAATGGAAGGCTGAGTCAACCCTGAGCTGGTGAGAATCGAACTCCCGGCAGTTGGCAGAGTCAGCCTGCAATGGTGCATTCTAACCCCTGCGCCAGCTCTTGATAGAAGAGGTGTTGAAACCGTGTTGAGCAACTGACGTGAGGGTCCCTGGAACACCAATCGTGATCTAAAAGAGAAGCAGGCTTCCCCATCAAATACTCCTTCTGTCTGGAAGATGGGGGGGTCCTCAAATTGGGTCAAAGAGGTTAAGATGGTAGCCGCAGGCATGCAATCAAAGCCCCACCCTTTTTTTGGGGGCATGTCTTGCGTGCACAGTACATATGAGATTTTGATGGCATGATTATGAGCACCCTCTTGACACTACGATCCAGCCCACTTGGAAACTGTTGAAACTCAATGCTGGAGAAAAACTGGGATCCTCTTTGTCCCTGCGATTTGGGACACCAGAGAGGGAAAATGCGGGATTCCCTCCAAGGAGGAGGGTCTGCCAAGCACGGTCAAAAAAGTCACATTGGCAGCCACAGCTCGAACCAAAGTGCCCCCAGGTTTTGATGTGCAACGTGTTATCCCACGGTTGGGGGTTTTCCAATAATGTTTTAATCGATTTGGTGTTTTTAATTCTTATGATTAGATACCTACTAATACCCCCCTTTTTAATCGTTTGCATTCACTTGTACTTAGGCTTGAATTCTCAGTTCCATTTTCCCAATTAAGGACTGGACGTATTTACTTGTTATTTATGAATGTATAAACCGCTTCGAGATTACCTGAAGGGTGGACAAAACAAACACAGCCAATACCAGAGCAATCGTAGTCACATAAAATGACAGAAATACAATACAAGTAGTCCTTGACTTACAACAGTTCGTTTAGTGACCATTCAAAGTTACGACATGACTATTTTTCACACTTATGACCATTGCAGCATCCCCATGGTCATGTGATCAAAATTCAGACATTTGGCAACTGGTTCATACTTATGACCGTTGCAGCATCCCGGGATTGTGTGATCCCCTTTTGCGACCTTCTGACAAGCAAAGTCAATGGGGAAGTCAGATTCCCTTAATAACTGGGTTAGTAAGTTATCAGCTGCAATGATTCGCTTAACAACTGCAGCAAGAAAGGTCATAAAATGGGGCAAAATTCACTTAACAAATGTCTCACTTAATAACAGAAATTTTAGGCTCAAATGTGGTTCTAAGTCAAGGACTGCCTATATCAATTTTTAAAAAAATACATAATGGCGCTGGGAGATGAGTAGCATTTAAGTCCCAATACCCAGGAGTTTTTTTTACAAATTTTGGGGCCATTTAAACTTCAAACTCAACATGTATTTGGAGCATCGTTAACCAGAAACTTTTTTTCCAATTTCAGCAAAGGCCATCGGGAGTTGAAGGTTGGCAAAGCTCTCTTGGAAACAGTCCTCTCCTCAGCGTGCTGACACTTCTGCAGTTCTGGGAGGAGGATATTTTTGGAGAGACCGAGCAAAGAGCGCCTCCGGCGAGTAGCAACCATCGGTCCCCTCAGCAGGTGGTCATCCTGGGGCGGCAGGGGATGGGGGTGGCGGAGGTCTTATAGTCGCAGAGACGTGACTCGTGGGATGTGGAAGGGAAACGTTTCATCTGATCCAGTAGAACTAAACACAGCAGAAGAGAAAGCAAATTCTATTATTTTCTTAGGAAACAGGGCTGTCCGCACGCTGTGGTCGAAAAAGCCAAAATGGCAGCCACAACAGTGACACCACGCCTGGCACGTGGATGTTATCACGCCTATCAAAAGTCAGCAAAGCTTCAGTGGCAGCATTGTGGCTGTTCCCTTGGCTTTTTTGACCGCGCCCTGTCGACCCCACTGAGCGGGAAGTCATTCAAGGCTAGAAGAATGACTGGGGTACTTATTTTTAATTCATTTATTAAACTGATATGCCCCCTAACTCCCTGATAAGGTGAGTCTGGGTGCCTTCTTTATTCATTAGCTTGATTTATATCACCACCCATCTCAACTGCATGACGCCGGGTGGCTTACAGGAATGAAAAAGGAACTACCCAAAACTAATACAGAGTTAGACAGTGTCTCAGGCGGGGGGGCTCAATTTTTTTTTTCAGACTCTGGAACCTGATAGCTAGAAAATGGGCAATGCCAGGTTTTCTCCAGTCCTGAAGCTCAACAGGGTGGGAGTTTAGCCTAATAATCACCTAGGAAGGGGGCTCCTACCTCTGAGGAGACTCAATTTGGTGGTCCCCAAAGATGACAGACAAAGGTCCTGGTCTTCCCAATCTTTTTGAGTGGGCAGAATTTTGCAAGAGAGAAAATTAAGGCATTTTGGCAGCCGTTTTGAAAGCAATGAAGCCCCACTAAGCTGTTCAGATAACTGTATGTTGGCCAGAGCTAGGCCTGGTTTTTTTTTAAAAAAAAAAAAAACATACAGCTTTTATTGCTGCAGCTTTTGTGGTTTTTTCCCATTATATGCTCTTCCCTGATAAGTTGATGCTGATCTAGGAATGAAGGGTAGTCTAGAAAAAGAGTCCATATTAGTAATAATAATAATAATAATACCTGCAAGAAATAGCATTTGCCTGCAAGCAAGAAGAGCTGGTGGGACCACAAAATAGACAAAGTAATAGAAAATAAAAATGCTATAGTCTCTGAGACTTTAGAATTCAAACAGGCAGGCACCTAACACTCCAGATTTAACAACTGCTGATAAGAAAGACAAAAAAAAATGTTTGAATAGTGGACGTGGCAGTAGCTGGAGACAACAGAATAGAAGGGAAAGAACTGGAGAAAATCACGAAATACAGAGGCCTGTAAATAGAATTAGAACAACCGTGGTAAAAGAAAACAAAGGAAGTATCAGTAGTGATAGGTGCCTTGTATGCAATCCCAAAGAACTGGAGCACCACCTGAACACCTTCGGCATTGACAAAATCACCCTCAGTCAATTGCAAAAGGCAGCTTTATGCAGAACAGCTTCCATCCTGCAACAATGCTGTACCTTTAACCCCATCAAACCTCCACGTCTGCCTATCCCAGGTCCTTGGGGAGGATTCGATAGGTGAACAAAATGCCAAATCCAGTCTGGACCGTGAGACAAAGTATAATAACAGCAACGACAATGACGTGAAGAACCATCTGCATCCCCTCTTTTACAGTAATGCCACTTACACTAATTTGTGCCGAATTGGTCGAAAATGCTTCATCATCTTGAGGGCGAAAAACATACCGAAAAGAAGGAAGAAGGCACACCCTCCCAGGCTGAACCAAAAGGCATTCTGGAAGAAAGGAAAGGCACACATCAATAAAGGAAAAGTATAATGGGGGGGGGGGGGGTTTCTTTCCCCTGGCATTGAGGGCAAATCCTCTATCTCTGGTATAAAGTCCGAAGGGGACTTCAGGGATCCCCAAAGTCAAGGTAGGGGCCATGGCAGCACTATCCACCCACCCATCCCATTTAACTCTATTTTGATTAAACATTTTTAAGAAAACAAAAGGAAGAAAGAGTCAAACAATGAAAAAATAAAGCACAAAGTAGATAGAATTAGGTCAGGGGTCTTCAAACTTGGCCCTTTTATGACGCTGGCTGAGGAATTCTGGGAGTTGAAGTCCACAAGTCATAAAAGGGCCAAGTTTGAAGACTCCTGAATTAGGTTAAAGTTTTCAAATTTTCATTAATTAAATAACCTAAATGTTGGCTTACAACCATTTGTTTGAATGACTACTAGAAATTACAACGGCGCTGAAGTTACTGTTACTGAACAACTGCAGTGGTTTACTTAACAACTGTGGCAAGGAAGGTCATAAAATGGAGCAAAACTCACTTAACACTTCAGTACCGTTACAATTCTGGATGGTCCCTAAATGAATGGTTATAAGTCAAGGGCCAGGCGTACATGGATACAAGGCGTTGATTGTTCTATCCAACTTAATATGGTTCATCTGGCTTGGGGTTGTCCCCCAGGGTTGTCTGGTTTGAGGTGTGGGAAAGTGGACTTGTTGCAAAGCAAGAGGTTCCTTTGTTCACTCCAGGAAGAATGTGGAAAGAGACCACATGGAGGAGGAGGAGGAGGAGGAGGAGGATGGTGGTTTTTGGTCCTCCCCAAGGCTTTTTCACTCAGTGGCCCACCCACCCCTCCTCTGGGTGGACGGCAAGGCAGGCAAGCTGAGGCTTGCTCTGACATGAAGATCTGCAAGCTATCCTGCACCTGCATTCCTGGTTCTCACAAGGCTGCATGTCCTCCTTGCCTTGACGCCAAGAAAACAAGGGACCCCAAATGTCTGTGGAGAGCCTCAATCATCCAGCTGACGGTTATTCCAAATGGGGTTCTTCCAAAAGGCAACTGGACTTCCTTGTTGTTGTTGTTTTTTATTTGTAAATGTTTGGTTTCTCATCCAAGAAGCTTCTTCTGACTGACTGGTCCAGGGTTTTGGAGCATCCTAGTACAGGTAGTCCTTGACTTATGACAAGAACTGAGTCCAAAATTTCTATGCTTAAGCGAGGCAAGTGAGTTGTGCCTCATTTTGTGAGGTTTTTGCACAGTTACCTGAATCGTTACCGTTGTTAAAGGAATCATTGGTCATTCAGCAAATCTAGCTTCTCCATTGAGTTTGCTCATCAGAAACCTGCTGGAAAGGTTACTAATAGTGATCACACACACACACACACACACACACACACACACACACACACACACACACCAGAAACAGCAGCTGTCACTAATACAGGCCAGTTGCCAAGTGCCTGAATTTTGATCATGTTACCGTACGGAGGCTGCAATGGTTGTATGTGTAAAAAATAGTCATAAGTCACTTTTATCAGTGTCCTTGTAAGTTTCAATGGTCACTAAACAAATGGTTGTAAGTTGAGGACTACCTATAGGTCAAAGTAAAAATCCTCAGTAAGTCTCTAAATTTGATAAAGGGGGATGACCTTGTTTTCCCTGAATGGAAAAGTTGCAAATGTGTTCATTCATCCTTCTCGGCCTGGTCCTCACACGGAGGTTGTGGCGACCGTTTCTAATGGGTTTGCCAGGAGAATTTCACAGATCTATCCATGAAGTCACCAGGCATTGACCTTGACTGGAAGATGCTATCTTTCACCTTATACCTACGCAGACATGAGCCTTTCTTGGGGGAAAGAGTGAATCCAACAAACAAGTTGGATTTTGAGAAGGGATTTATGTGAAGTGAGAGGATCGCGATGCACATTAAAACAGGGGGAGCTTTTTTCACACCATTGTGGCTGTCAGACCTGCCGCAGTCTGATCTATTGGGAAAGAAAGACCTCGATTTCATTTGATTGGAGCGAAAGGTCCTTTTACTAAAAGGATGTTGCCTGCAGTAAAATCAGGCGAGCTCTGAGTTTCACACACTCAAAAGATACACAAAGGTTTCCCCTCATCCCAGCCCTCCCCCCCATGATCCTCCCCCTGTGACCAGCCCAGAATTCCTGAGCCAGCATGGCTCAGCTTGGAAACCTCTCCCTTTCCCCTCAGCATGGCTGGCTCAGGAATTCTGGGAGTTGAAGTCCACGAGTCATAAAAGAGCCAAGGTGGCCTACCCCTGGGCTAGACCATCTGGACCTACTGTGGACATCACTGCTGAGAAGTCTGATAGCAGGTTCTCATGCTGGCAAAGTTAATAAAAAGGCACAAGGTTTTGTGAGCTAAAGTCCACTCATTGAAAGCAGGGCACAGATTTAGCTGAAGCTTTTTAATAAAAGGTACAAGTCTGAAAAAACACAACTCGACTGTTTCAGAGTTTGACTCTCCCAAACCAAAATGGTTCTCCTCCTCTTATAGTGTTTACTCCTCAGAGATGTCTAAAGAAGTGCTGAGATTTTTTAAAAAAAACATATCTTAAAAATCAGGCTGGGAATATATACTGGTAATCCTCAACTTATGAACACAATTGAGCTCAGAATTTCTGTTGCTAAGCAAGACAGTTGTTAAGTGAGTTTTGGCCCATTTTATGACCTTTTCTTGCCACAGTTGTTAAGTGAATCACTGCAGTGTTAAGTTATAACACAATTGTTAAATGAATATGGCTTCCCCATTGACTTTGTTTGCCAGAAGGTCACAAGTGGTGATGGCGTGACTTATGGACATTGTCATAAATACGAGGCAATTGTCATGCGTGCGAATTTTGATCACATGACTGTGGGGATGCTGCATTGGTCATAAGTGTGAAAAAGGTCATTTTTTTCAGTGCCATTGTGACTTCTAATGGTCACTAAGTGGGCCAGGAAAGAAGGTTGAAGGGTTTTGCTAGATGGCAGAAAGATTTACCCAAGGATCCACGATGCGATTGCACAAGATCACCAAGCCATTGTCCAGAGCAATGGAAAAAGGCTGGCAGGAAGCAACATCCTCAGTCAGCTGGAACAAAACAACAGAATATTTTTTGTAATTGCTGATTTGTACATCGACTTTGCTCAGAGTCTGGAGCCACAATGTTCCATCAAGGTCTCTTCAGCAAGGCTCAAACACTTTAGCAACTTAGGAACTTTGGCAACGTCCAAAAGTGTGGACTCCAAACCCCAGGATTCTCATCAATAGTCATGCTGGGTGTGCAGTTCTGGGATTTGAAGTCTACACACTTGGAAATTGCTTTGGAAACACCGCCTTAGCCCCTTGACATGATTCAATGGCTGATCAATTGATTGCAAAAAATGCTGGCATCTTGGAAGAGAAATCTAGGAAGGCTGGTATTTTGTTCAGATAAATCTTGAGGTATTTATTTTATTGCTGTTCTCTGTCAACTTGGAGTCTAAGGACTTTGTCTTTGGTGGAATCAAGTCTGGGGCATACAACACACCCTTCCCCTAGTGAGTGTTGCTGTAGATGCAGATGGGCTTCTAACCTAATGATGATAGTCACAAGGCAACTGTTAAGGGTGGAGATGAAGCCTGGAGTGACAGGCATTTCTGGGGATGCTACACATCATTAATGAAGAAGTTGGGATAGGATATTTGCTAGAGCTAGACCATTATTGGTCCCCCGATGAGTTCTGCCCACCCAACAAGATCAGGCAAAGTTGGTATCTTCCAGACCCATCAGTTTAAGCAGGATCTTCCGACGGGCTGGAGGCATGCCTTCTCTGTCACTGCACCTTCCCAAGGAACAGCATCCTAACACTCTGCTGGCCTTCCGAAGGGTCTTGAACAGCTGGCTTTCCCCTGAGCCTTGAGGTACACATGAGCCTCTTTTATAGTGTACATGTGAGTTGCTTCTGGCATAATGCATCTGCTTTTGATGTTTTTTTAAGCCCCCGCTTCCTTCTGAGAGTAACATGGTGAGCAGGCCACCATAGGTGTACATGGAAGAATTTAAAAAAGAAGAGGTTTAGTTGGTTTCCATGTTTCAGAAGATGGATGGGGTCAGCTACGGATCTTTTCGTTCTTTCTCCAACACCTCTCCCCTATTCTCTGATGAATGTCTGGGTTTAGTCTTGCTATGGGTACCCCCATTTGCAAACCTCCAAGAAGCCCCACAGCCTGAATGATCCAAACATTTACCCCTGCTTCTTCCCAGCATCTTATAAGCCTAATATCCCAGCATCTTCACTCTCCTTTATGTTCGCCTGTCTATGACATTTTATCCCACACAGCATGAAATTATGCCCAGCAAGCAGGCATCACCCAGGCTACCCTGGCTAACCGAAGCATGGCCAAACCAATTTAGTATCTGGATGAGAGGCAGGAAGTCAGGAGGGGAATTTACACTGGGAAGTCCAATAACCTCTCAGAAGAAAACAATGGCCAATCACATACATACTTTGTCCAAGCAAATAACATGGAAACTTGTGTGTAATCAACTGCCATCATCAGCCAACTAGGTCTGCCCACCCAGAGGCCACCATCACTCTGAGCGACATCAGGATCTGCTGACCCAGGGGCACCTGAGTACTGTAAGGGAAGCCAGTCCTCACCGTAGTCCTCATCCAGTTCAGGTACTGGGAGATGTATCCCAACTCTTTCCTTACAAAGCAGTCCAACTCCTGAAGCAAAAGGAAAATTGAGTTGAAAGCAGAGTTTGTAAAAGAATTTGTCAGAGAAGCCAATTTCTCTCCCCCCCCCCCCTTGATAAAAGATTTTCTAAACCAAGGACAATTCCCATCAACAAAAATATGCAAATGTTTTTTCTGCAGATAGACCAACTAGCAGCAGTCTATTATCGATGGTCCTATGAATAGCCATATTTTAGATCTGGGTCATCTGTCTCCTTTTATAGGACAACAGTGCCCAGTTCAAGGTGTGGACGACAAAAGCATCAAGATCCAGCAAGCAAATTTTAGTTCTGGGGGATCCAACTTCTAATCAGTATCCAGTTAATCAGTTCATGAATTTAGAACAGCTGTGGGCAGATCATACAACGTCCTGCATTTTCCAACAGGAAACCTCTACTGAGCAGCTGATGGACTTCAAGAAAGATCCTTATTGCTTCAATAAAACTTTTACTTTACTCCCAGAAAACAAAAACAAAAAAAGACAATAATAAAACAGTACAGAGCAGAAAAATGTGCCATAAAAACAAAATAACAAAAACACAGAGAGAAGACCCTTATTACAATTCTTTAGACAGCACTTTCTCAACCTCAGCAATTTTAAGATGTGTGGACTTCAATTCCCAGAATTCCCCTGTTTGTGATTGTTGAGTGAGAGATATGAATTTGAACACTTTGAAATAAAGTGATTGCAGCAGGTCTACCATTAGACTGCCCTCCGTTCATGTCTTGCTACACAACTGTGTGACCAGCATAACAGTAACTTTGTTAGAGTTTGGGCAAAGAAAAGTGCAATTTTACTAAACTGAACAATACTAAACAACAATGCTAAAATGCAGTAACACTAAGCTCTGCAGCGCATGGGAGATCAAGCAGTTTCCGGATGTGCCTAGCTGACAACTTTGTCATACAAAAGGTGGGGGTGGGGACAGCTATAGCGGACTTAATTCTTACCAATAGGAATGAAATGGTTGAAGGATGGAAACTATAGGAATTTGGGGGAAGCTGTGAGAATGATTAATCAATGGAACAGCTTGCTTCTCAGAGTTGTGAGTGTTCCATCGCTGGAGGTCTTCAAGAAAAGATTGGATGACTGTTTGTCCAGAATGGTACAGGGTCTCCTGCTCGAGCAGGGGGTTGGACTAGAAGACCTCCAAAGCCCCTTCCAGCCCATTGATTCTATGATTCTTTGCCATTTCTTTTTCTAGACTGACTTAGTAAAAGAAATTTAGCTCTTTTGACCTGCCACCTTCCCAGGGTATTTATGAATGCCACTCCTCCCCTTTGCATCTCCGCCCTGCTTTGTTCTTCCCAGCCCCACCTTCCTTGAATATCCTGTTTCAGAGGACGAGTTTTGTGGGAAGGGATGAAGGGCAACAGAGGAACCCCAAAGTTGGATCAGAAATATTTTATTTATTTATTTTATTTATTTAATTAGATTTCAATACCGCCCTATTCCCGAAGGACTCAGGGCGGTTTACAGGGCAGCATAAAATACAATATAAAAAATAATATAAAATTAAAATAAGTTAAATTAATTAAGCCCAACAATTAAAACAATATTTAAAAAGCTAAAACCCCTTCAGTCCAGGCCTGATAAATTGAAAAGCCAGGTTTTCAGGTCCCGGCGAAATGAACGCAGATCGGGGGCAGTCCGGAGTTCCACAGGTAAATCATTCCAAAGGGCAGGCGCGCCCACAGAGAATGCCCTCCCTCTAGGGATCACCCGCTGGCACTCCCTAACCAGCGGCACCCTAAGGAGGGCCTCTCTAGGGGAGCGCACAGGACGATATATAATGCCTAGCTCAGCCATAATTCTCTTTGCCACGATGGGCCACTGGGTGGCCCAAAATTGTTTCCCTCTATTTTATTATTAATATGCACCTCTCGA
Organism: Daboia siamensis; assembly: GCA_024449315.1. Taxonomy (NCBI): domain Eukaryota; kingdom Metazoa; phylum Chordata; class Lepidosauria; order Squamata; family Viperidae; genus Daboia; species Daboia siamensis. The sequence continues at coordinate 110,386 of JAKJMR010001103.1, forward strand.
TGTATCCAGCATCTTGCATAATCTGGTCAATTGACATATGCAATTACAGATGCATGGTCCAGTTTTGTGTGTGTGTGTGTGTGTGTGTGTGTGTGTGTGTGTGTGTGTGTGTGTGTGTATTCTCTAAAACAGATGCCTTCAAGTTGCTGCCCTCCAGATGTATTGGCATATATAGGATTTGCACTCCTAGCATATCTGGAGGACATCAGCTTGGGAAAGGCTCCTCCAGAATTATGACAGAGGAAGACAAGTCTAGTAAAGTATTTCAAGAGCAACAGGGGGAATCTGATGCTGTGCCATTACTCCTCAAATAGCCACACTCTTGGGAAGAACATTTTGAGTTTACCTGCTTTCTTCTAGCTCACCTGTCTGAGGATCTTCTGGGTCTGTAAGGGCAGAATAGCCTCCACAAAGGTGATCTGGGACTCGGTATTGTTGAATTGAGCCTGGGGAGAGGCAGGAAGAAAAAGCAAGTTATTTACCCATGAGGGGAGCCAGGAGAGCTCCTGCTGCAATCAAAGGATATAAGGACCTCTGAATATATTAAGTTTGCACTGAACTCCTCCACTCTGCCATCTACTGCAGGGCTGGAAGACACCACTAGAAGGTTAAGAAAGGAGGAAGAGGAGCAGAAGGAGGAGGAGGAGGAGGAGGCTGACTAACTGCACTCAACATGTAATCTTTAGTGGAACTGCACCTACATGGAGGGAAGTATGCAGTGGCTCTGTTTTAGGCCCAGTATTCTAGAACATCTTCAACAATGATTTGGATGAGAAAATAGATGAGAAACTCATAAAATTTGCAGACGACTACAAGCTGGCAGAAATAGCCAACACTCCAGAAGACAGGCTTAAGATACAGAAGGATCTTGACAGACTTGAACATTGGGCACTATCTAACAAAATGAAATTCATTGGTAGAAAAAGCAAGGTTCTACATTTAGGCAAGAATAACCAAATGCACAGGTCTAGAATAGGTGGTACCTGACTCAGCAGCAGTAACTGTGAGAGGGATCTTGGAGTCCTAGTGGACAATCACTTAACTATGAGTCAGCCATGTGCTGCAGCTGCCAAAAAACCAACACAATCCTAGGTCGCATTAACAGAGGAATAGAATCAAGATCTCATTTAGTATTAATACCACTTTATAATGACTTGATAGGCCCACACTTGGACTACTGCATCCAGTTTTGGTTGCCACCATATAAAAAGGTGATGATATTCTAGAAAGAATGAGCAACAAGTATGACTACGGGACTAAAACCTATGAAGAACGGTTGCAGGAACTGGATATGTCTAGTTTAATGAAAAGGACTAGGGGTGACATGATAACAGTTTTCCAATATTTGTGGGGCTGCAACAGAAAGGAGCGGGTCAACCTATTCTCCAAAGCACCTGAAGGCAGGACAAGAAGTAATGGATGGAAAGTAGTCAAGGAGAGAAGCAACCTAGAACTAAGGAGAAACTTCCTGAGAGTGAGAACAATTAATCAGTGGAACAGTTTATCTCCAGAAGTTGTGGCTGCTCCATCACTGGAAGATTTTAAGAAGAGTCTGGACAGCTACTTGTCTGAAATAGTCTACGTAGGGTCTCCTACTTGAGCAGAGGGTTGGACTAGATGACCTCCAAGGTTCTTTCCAACTCTGTTATTCTGAGAAGGAGAAGGAAAGAGGGAAGTACAAGGAAGTAATTATATTACTGTAGATATTTTATTATTTTTATTTACTTAATTTTTTTGTGCTTTCAAATCAGTCTTGACTCCTAGTGATTGTGTGGACTAATCCCTGCAGTTCCTTGGCAAGAGCATCTGCCTTCATTTTGTTCCTGGGGCTGAGAGTAGAGGGATTGGCCCAAAGTCACCCCACTGGCTTTGTGCCTTAAGCAGGACTGCAACTCACAATCTCTTGATTTCTAACCTGCTGTTTGAACCACTAGACCCAGCTCACTATCTATTGAACTACATTAAATCTTGTTGTTGTTAGCTGCGAAGTCGTGTCCGACCCATCACGATCCCATGGACCACGTTCCTCCAGGCCTTCCTGTCCTCTACCATCTTCTGGAGTCCCTTTAAGCTCACGCCTACTGCTTCAGTGACTCCATCCAGCCACCTGATTCTCTGTCATCCCCTTCTTCTCTTGCCCTCAATCTTTCACATTAAATCTACTAATAAACAATTATTCAGTACAACACAATACATGTACTGTATTATCTCAGTTGTGATCATAAGTCAAGGATTGCCTGGACTAACCAGCTCTTATTCAGCCTTTCCTTTTGAGATCAATCAAGGAAACTTAGACACTGACCCAAAACCTCATAAGCAGACTTGGAGAAAAACAAATTGCAGCATATGCAAGTTTCACACATATCTACACAAACATTGTGAACGCAAGTTCCCAGTGTACCAGATGTGATGCTGCTGAATCTTTCCCCAAACTCAACTCAGCAAAGATAAGAAGCCAAGTTGCCAGGAACCCTTTGGCTGATCGTCCTCCAACGCTTCCTCTAGAGAAAGAGGGCACGATGGGGCAGAGGTGGGATCCAATCTGGGTCAGTCACTGGGAACAGAGGCTTAGTCTTCCAAGCTTTGCTGGAGCCCATCCTCAGGGGAACCTCTCTCTCTCTCCATGGATGTCTCTCACATTCTGGTGAGAGAGAAGTTCTCTGAGGATGGGCTGTTGACTGACCCAGACTGGATCCTGCAACATTTTCCTGGAACACATTCATCAGAGGTGGGATCTTCCAGATATGTTGGACCATCTCTCAAAATCACGGCCTTATGGAAATTCAACTCACTGAGGAAAAGCTGGTGTTGATCAATATGACTGCCCAAGTTGATGCCATGGTTACAATCAGTTATCTGCAGAAGGATGCAGCAGCGAAACCAGCATTTTAGGCACTTAGCACAAAATTATAAGAATCTATTGTAGCACACCATAGACAGCATCTGGACTTGCTACGTGTGCCCAGGTGCCCACAAGTGTGTGTTGCCAACCAGAACATTAATGCGTGTGCTTATTTAATTTTTGCATGCACAATCAGTCGCCTTCCATTGTTCAAATGGAAATGTTCTGTGTAGAAAATGCATAAGGCGTTTTACATTTATGGAAAGGAGTAACCGGTTCCTCTGTTTGATAACAAGGTGTTTTCCATTTGTCTGTAATTACGGCCCAGCTGGTTCCTTCCCCAGCCCACAAAAAAAAAGCTATCTGCTTAATCTTTAATTGTGCAAGACGTTTCTGCATTCATTACCCCGTAATAGATGAGAGGTGAAATATCCTTCCATGATTAGTTCAGTCTCCAGAGCAGAATGAAAGCAACGTCTCTTCTTAAATGCAGATTTTGCATTGGGCTAAACAGGACGTCTGGTCCACGTTTGATGCAGAAAACAGGATTTTCATAGATGAGATAGCTGTAGAAGGGCTAGTGCAGAAGCACTATACAGGTAGTCCTCGACTTACGACCGCAATTGAGCCCAAAATTTCTGTTGTTAAGCGAGACTGCTGTTAATTGAATTTTGCCCCATTTTACGACCTTTCTTGCCACCATTGTTAAGTGAATCTGGCTTCCCCATTGACTTTGCTTGTCAGGTGGTCGCAAAAAGGGATCACATGACCCGGGACACTGCAACCGTCATAAGTATGAACCAGTTGCCAAGTACCCAAATTTTGATCATGTGACTCTGGGGCAGTGGTGGGATTCAAGCCGGTTTGCACCACTTCGGCAGAACCGGGAGCTAATTTTTTCTTGCCCAGGCCCAGAATGGACTTCCAGAAGCAGACTTCTCCACACAGAGAACCCGGTGGTTCACATATTTGAATCCCGCCACTGCCCTGGGGGGAATGCTGCAATAGTCATAAGTGTGAAAAACAGTCATAAGTCACTTTTTCCAGTGCCATTATAACTTCACAAAGTCACTAAATGAACTGTTGTAAGTTCAGGACTACCAGTATGGGTTTGTGTAACCTTCTACACCAGGGGTAGGCAACCTTGGCTCTTTTATGACTGGTGCACTTCAACTCCCAGAATTCCTGAGCCAGCCACGCTGAGGGAAAAGGGACAGTTTCCAAGCTGAGCCATGCTGGCTCAGGAATTCTAGGAGTTGAAGTCCACGAGTCATAAAAGAGCCAAGGTTGCCTACCCCTGTAACTACGGCAATGAAATTACACCAGAAATGCTGGCCATAATTTAGGACAGGTCCGGGCAGGCCCAGAGAAGAGTGACAAAGAGGAGGAAGAGACTTGAGGACCTCCCATGAGAGGATAGGTTGAAGAAACTGGGCAGGTTTAATCTAGAGAACAGCGGACGGAAGAGAGACATGAGGCCAGTATTTAGACACATAAAATGATGCCCTAGGAAAAATGTTCAGGAATGGTTTTCCAGGAATACAGAAATGAGAACCAGAGCTAGAAATAATAGAAATTGCCACATTAAAGTTAAAAATATATATATTTCTAATAGCCATATCTGAACAACAGCTTGGTTGTAGAGAGTTCCATCTCAGAAAGCTTTTAAGAAGAAGCTGGATCAATCAAACTCTCAACAAGAGTTTAATTGTAGAGTGAAACTACAGTTTATAAATATTTAAAGCAGGGGTGCATGTTTGGCTGAGGAATTCTGGGAGTTGAAGTTCACAAGTCATAAAAGGGGCACGTTTGAACACTCCTGGTTTAAAGTATGCATTCTGAGGCACGTGTCTAGGAAGCTAACAATTTGACCAACAATTCCTCTTGGTTTCTGAGTAAATATCTTGAGGTTACCATCAGTAATTTATCAAAAGAATCAGTTAGAAATATCTCAGCTCCCCCAACCACTGAAAAGTTCAAACTGAAGGACAGTCATCCCCGGTGGAAGCAGAGGCACATTTTCTCCCCTAAACAATCTCCATTGTGGTGGGCAACAAAGTTAAGAGTGGATTTTCTTGCCAATCTATATCCAAAAATTAAAATTCAAACTCCAAGGAGATATCACCATTTTTCTTCTACCAATAAGAATCCCAGGTAAAATAACATGCAAAAGTAAAAAAGAAAGACAATATATTATTTTAAAACTCAAGCACATCTAATGTTCTAGCATCAGATGTACAGATGTGATTTAAGGAAAAGTGGAAGATGGGATGGATGGATGGATGGATGGATGGATGGATGGACGGACGGACGGACGGACGGACGGACAGACAGACAGACAGACAGACAGATAGATAGATAGATAGATAGATAGATATTGCACCCCTGAAATTATTTCACCTATAACAACAATACCTGAAAGCTCGGTGACATGGTTGCTAAAAACTGGAGACTTTCTTTCAGTTGTGCCTATATATAAAATGAAATAAAACAAATTAATTTGGTCTCATGAAATATTAATCACATGCTTCCTCTTCGATTCAAATAGAACTAGAAGCACTAGCTTCACTTTATCTAAAATTAAATTTATAGGCCATAATTTAAAATCTCTGAATAGATTGCTTGCTCTTTCTGTTGAGGCACTTCTGGATAAAGGAGTTTGCACAATAGATGCCAATGAAATGCCACAAAATTTGCTTTGAGAGTCACTTTCCATAGTCATGAACTTATCATTCTGATGATGAAAGGGAAGTATTTTGCTCCCCACATAAAGCCTATCAGTCGTGGCCCAACTTGGCCCTTTTTAGGAAAGAAACACTCTCGACTTCATTTGTAGTGAAAAGGTTACTTTTACTAACAGTCAAGTGGTTACAGGAGCAAAACCAGATCTAAAAGTTTGTGCACAAAGATTCCCTCATTAAATTTCCCTTCTCTTTTTCACACACACACACACACACACACACCCCTTATCTCCCCATTCTCCACTCACATTTGAAGAAGATGTTTTGGTAACTGTCCTTGCAGTGGTTGGATAGATGGACAGGTGTTGCATCCCATTCCCAGATCCATGGCCTTGAATGCCTCTGGGTGGCATGAAGATCACTTTTGGTTCCCCCCATCTCCCCACAGCTCCCTCCCCCATGGCATGTGGCAGACTGGTATCTAGTGAAGCATAGTGAGCAAAGGATGGCGGTTCTGACAAAGCAATTGAGAAACACTTGTTCTTAGCACAGTATATGAATGAGGCCACTAGGTCTTTAACTGAACTGGTTAAGAATGTTTCTTGAGCCCCCTGTTCAGACTGCACCTTCCAGAATTCCTAACCAGAATGGGCCCCATCTAGAGGGAATTATGTTGGAGAAGGTTCCGGTGCCATGTTCAAAGGATTTCCATGAATAATGAAAAGCTAGGAAGCGTCTTCCTGAATTTCAAATTGAGGTTCCTTGGTGTGATTCTCTGAAGGCTTACCACAAGGGTCTCTATTGGGAGGACCATCTGGTTCTGTATTCTTCTGAGCTTCAGGGCTTCCTCCACCAATTGTTCTGCCAGAGTTCTGTCGCTCTGAAGGAAACATCAACATCTCTGGGTTGGCTGGGAAGCGAGGATGGGAATTTGAGAAAGACTCTGGTGACTTGCTTCCCTCTCTATACATGGCCACCCATCTCTTCTGGTTTCCCCACCTGAACATTACTCAACCTTTCAAGATCTACTGCCAGTCCTTCAACATTGGTCCTCACTACAGGGTTGCGCATCTGCAAGAGAAATAATTAGCCATTTAATGGGCTGTGAGAATATCTTTGGGAGGAGGAAATAAGTAGCTGAGACAACAGTCAGACAGAAGGAATCTCAGTCCACAGAAGGAATGGAGGTGTCGAAAGTGTCTCAGATGGGACCCTCCCTAGTTCTCTGGAAGGCAAAGGCGGGGGATGGGAGAGGAGCTTTCTGTTACTATAAGGCAGTGATGGCAAACCTTTTAGAGACCAAGTGCCCAAACTGCAATCCAAAACCCACTTATGTATTGGTGGGTGCCGAGTGGGCGTGGCCCATTGGGTGCACGTGGCCAATTGGGTGGGTGTGGCCAATTGGGTGGGTGTGCCTGCAGTGGTAATGGCAGACTGGGTGGGACTAAAAAGTTCAATCAATCAGTTACCACTTTGCAAGATCTTTTTTTTTCCCCACGAAACGTTGACATTGATTGATTAATTGAACCTTTTTCTTTTGCACATGGTGACAAAGGCCTAAAGTGAAAAGGTTTTATAAAACCCAGCTGAAGGCCTAGGACTGGGGCGACGGCACGCATGCCCACAGAGAGGGCTCTGCGTGTCACCTGTGGCACGCGTGCCATAGGTTCGTCATAACGGCTATAAGGTGTCCCTGTGGATTATATCCTGCTAATTGTGACCAACTTTAGGAGGTGGTGCTCATTTCCGTTTCTTAAGTCAAAGAGCCAGCATTGTCTTGAGATGTTTTTTTGTTGTTTTTTTTTAATCCCATTTATATCCCGCCCTTCTCCGAAGACTCAGGGCGGCTTACAATTTAAAGCACAAATCAATGTGCTTAGCAATAGCCTTCATTCTATGTATATGCCTGCTTATTCATGTGGCCAGCATGCTCCAGCACAGAGCATACAGCAAAACATGGAATGCTGTTACCTTCCCGCATGCTTATATGCTGTTACTGAAAGCTGACAATAAAGGTGGAGTTAGTAATCATGGCCTGAGGGTCCTGTCTGGGCTACCTCAAAGGATAGTGACTGCATCTGTAGTTGTGGACAGAAATGGGAGTCCAGGACATCCCAAAGATGTTTTTCCAAAAGGCAACTGGACTTTCTAACTGGAATTTTCTAACCAAGAAAGTCCAATTGCCTTTTGGGGAAAGCACCTTTGGAACAGCCATGGCCTGGATGATCGAGAATCTCCATAGGCATAGTGCAGGACATCTCTCTCTTTCCCCCAATTATAGACTCACCTCTGCTGTGAAGTCAGCATAGTTGATCAAGTCCACCTGGCTCTTTCTGAAGGTCTCCAAGTCCTGCCTTCCCTTTGCATTTAAGAAAACAATATCTTCAAAGTGGAGGTTGATGTCATGGAGACGTTCCTGAAACTCTCTGGTGTACTGGGAGGAAACAAAGACCGCTTTTACAACGGCAAGTTTTAGGGTGATTATTTAATTTAAATTTTAATTAAGTTTAATGGGTCCTACAGGGAGAAGGGCGGTATATAAATTGAATAAATAAATAAAAATAAATAATTTATTTTTAACTGTTCAGGCTTCCTTAGGTCGAAAATGTGGCTGGAAAATGATCAGACAGGCTATTAAATCATTTCCTTCCATGCATTTTCCTGCTTGAAATAGCACTCTGATGTGTTTTTACTGCTTTTTGAATTTATTTTTTTCTCTGGGGAGGAAAAACATAATAAAGAGAATAGATACCTCTTATCTTCTCCAATCTGGAGTGTCTCTAGGAAAGTGGTCAAAAAAGTCAAAATGGTGACCACAATCAAGGATTAAGGCTCCATCCCATTTTAAGCCCATTGAAAAAGGGCAGGGCTTAGATTGCACAGTTGTGGCTGCCATCTTGACTTTTCTGACCCCCTTCTGTGGACAATTCTGCCTCAAAAACAAACTTTGAAAGGGTAGAACTGCATTTCCCAGACCAGGGATAGGCAACCTTGGTTCTTTTATGACTCATGGACTTCAACTCCCAGAATTCCATGAGTCATAAAAGAGCCAAGGTTGCCTACCCTTGTCCCAGAGACGGTCTTTCAGCCACATAAAATTATGTCTCGGGCCAAAGTTTTTTAAAAGTTTATGTTTTATAAAGAAAAACACTGTATAATCTGATACTATGTACCTGTGATTCAGAACACGAGCCTCACTGGTCCTGAAAGCATGTGCACAGAACAGAAAAGATTCTACTTAAATTCCCTTCCCCCCCCCCCCACTTTTTTGTGGGGAGAGCAAATTAATCATGGGCAATTCTCCAATAATAAAGATTGAATGATTTCTCCAAGGAAATGTGACCAACATTCTTTAAGAGTGCAAAAGTCCCCATAAATAAGGTTGTGAGCTTTTGGAATTTACAAAAAAGGTAGGCCAATGTTCTCCCCACCCCACTGAGTATATTTAAATATTGTGAGGAGAAATGTTGCCTAAATTCAAGCTCCATCCCAGCCGATATTGCAAAACAGATTCTCTGACTCTATTTTCAGCTGACTCAACGGAGGAAGCTATGTATTGCCTGTTTTGAGAGACCTGGAGGCAGAATTCAGCCGTTTTCTTCCCACATTGACAGGAAGATCTTGAGATCCTCTGAAGCCAAGGGCTGAAGTAGGGCTGACCCTCATGGTGAGCTTTGATCTCCTAGGATCCTCCTGAAGGTTCCCGGGGGAATCGAGCTTTGCGTTGCAAAAGGGGGCAAGCAAGGATGCGCCAGAGGCTTGTTACCTTGGCAACGCTGAGATGCTCACTGAGGCTGTACTGTTCCTTCAGTTGCAAAACTTCCCAGAGGCCTGCACCATTCTTGCACTGCCTGAAAGGAAACAGAAAGAAATTAAGCCAACCCCCGACTTGCAATCTCCCACTGCCTGCTTTATGCAAGATGTCTAGATAGTGTTGACTCACAACTCCCAGCCTCCTTCCTTCTTATCTTTTGGCTTCACCAGGTGAGGATTACCAGACCGTGGGTGACGAAGGACCCGCCTCCCTTTTTGGCTTCGTTTCGGGCAGGCAGAGCTTTAAAACCAAGTATTGTTGGGACAATAGATTGTAATACGGGTAGTCCTCGACTTATAGCAGTTCGTTGAGTGACTGTTTGAAGTTACAACAGCACTGAAAAAAAGTGACTTACAACCATTTTTCACACTTGTGGCTGTTGCAGCATCCCCAGTCAGGTGATTTACATTCGGACGCTTGGCAACTAGCCTGTAATGACAGTTGCAGTATCCAGGGTCATGTAATCTCCTTTTGTGACCTTCTGGCAAGCAGAGTCAAGGAGGAAGCCAGACTCATTTAATGATGGTGTTACTAATTTAACAACTAGTGATTTATGTAGCAAATGTGACGAGAAAAATCACAAAATTCACTTAACAAATTTCTCACTTAGCAACATAAATTTTGGGCTCAATTATGGTCATAAGGTGAGGACTACCTGTAGTATATTAAATAGAAGAGAATAACAGAGTTGGAAGGGACCTTGGAAGTCTTCTAGTCCAGGGGTCCCCAACCCCCAATCCGTGGACCGGCACCGGTCCGCAGCATGCCAACAAGCGGGCTGCACAAACAAGCAAAGCTCCATCCTCAGGATGCAGGCAGCACACAAAACCACACCCCTTCCAGTCCACGGAAAAACCTTTCTCCATGGCACCGGTACCTGGTGCCCAGAAGGTTGGGGACCTCTGTTCTAGTCAACCCACTGCTCAAGAAGGCGAGCCATTACCATTCTAGACAAGTGGCTGTCTAGTCTCTTAAAAACCTCCAGTTTTTAAGAAAACAAAGTCAAAAGTCAGTCATAATTTTTAAATTTTTTGTCCTTCCTTCCTTCCTTCCTTCCTTCCTTCCTTCCTTCCTTCCTTCCTTCCTTCCTTCCTTCCTTCCTTC
>JAKJMR010001103.1:120836-146303 GCA_024449315.1 Daboia siamensis
TTCCTTCCTTCCTTCCTTCCTTCCTTCCTTCCTTCCTTCCTTCCTTCTTTCCCTTTGTCTTTAATGGATAGAGCCATAATAATTTTTTTAAAAAAAGTCAAATATTTACTGACTTCTTTTAGTATCTCTTCCTGAGCGGCTTTTCTCTGCATTACAGGGTGTCCCTAAAACAGGCTAGTTTCAAGTTAACAGGCTCTGCTCTGTGATTTTGATTAGCTGATGATCACCCTCAGCTGCTGTCTGAAATTGACACGATCTTAATGGGCTCCATTCTGCAGGTCTTTGCCTACTAACCAGCTTGTATTAAAAAGCCAGCTTTTTCAGATGCTTGGAAAAGTAACTTCTATCCATTTAGCCCTAAGTACATTTTTTGCCGGTTTTCACTGTAATTTTTGTCGCGGGTGCCCATAAAGTGAAACCCTGCCTCCCTCTTTCCCTCCCTTCTCCTCCTTTCCAATGCTCCTTGTCCTCCTTTGCCTGTTTGGCTATCTTGTACTAGGCCAGGGGTAGGCAACCTTGGTTCTTTTATGACTCATGGACTTCAACTCCCAGAATTCCTGAGCCAGCCGTGCTGAGGTTTCCAAGCTAAGCCATGCTGGCTCAGGAATTCTGGGAGTTGAAGTCCACGAGTCATGAAGGGGCCATAGTTCCCCCATGCTGGCTCAGGAATTCTGGGAATTGAAGTCCATGAGTCATAAAAGAGCCAAGGTTGCCTACCCCTGTACTAGGATTTGGGATGGTGTGAAAGCAGTCTTCCAATACTTGAGGGGCTATCACAGAGAAGAGGAGGTCAACCTATTCCCCAAAGCACCCGAGTCCAGGACAAGAAGCAACAGATGGGAACAAACCAAAGGGAGAAGCAACCTAGAACTAAGGAGAAATTTCTTAACACTGAGAACAATTCACCGATGGCTTGCCTCCAGAAGCTGTGGGTGCTCCTTCCCTGGAGTCTTTTAAGAACAGACTGGACAGCCACTTCGTGAAATGGTAGAGGGTTTCCTGCTTGGGCAAAGGGTTGGACGAGAAGACCTCCAAGGTCCCTTTCAACTCTGTTCTTGTGCCCTCTGTAATCCTATGGCTGGCTCAAGGTGTTGGCCATCCTCTTGAGGTGATGGCCTGGAGGAAGCCAGCCAGTCCAACTCTCTAGCAGAAGGATGCCCTCAGAAAAAGTGGGGGTACTCACTGATATGCAGACGTGAGGTTGAGATTCTGCTTTAAGCCAAGGTATTGAGAGACATTCATGGAAGGCGGCAGGTTGCCAGGGGTGTCGATGAACTGAACAATAGAAATAATTGTGCATTATTTTCTGTGCATTGACAGCATTTCCATCTCTCAGTTGCAAAAGGCCACACTGCTTGCGTCCACATATCTACTATGCCGATGCATTACAACATGGTATGTTCTCGGAGGAACTCAATACCTATGGAGGTATACCTAAAGAACTGGCAGCTGTGACTTCACATTGTGGAGAGAGATGAAAAAGAAGAAGAAGATCAATGGCACAGTGGAAGACACAGTTGCTGGTCAGCGGTGATAAATTGGGAGAGGTTAATATCAGGAGTGGAACCATCACTGCTACTGTTTGTCATTGCATTGACTCCTCTATCTTTTTTATTAAATTTCTTTTTTCCAATATAAAATAGACAGAAATAAAGGCAAAGGGGAAAGACAGAAGGAAAAGAGATAAAGAGAATAAAGTGAGAGAAGGGGGGGGGGGGCAAGACAGAAAAAGTAGTGACTTCCTACTTTTTTGATGCAGTAAGGTACCTAATAAAGTTATAGTGTCAACTTTTTGCTTATACCAAATAGCAATTAATATTATTCCTGTAGCAATAATCCACTTAATTGTCAAAACCCAATGTCAAAATTTCATTTGTTCTCTTTTGGGAAGAAAGTCCAGAAATAGTGCATTGATTCCTCTGTCAACTGTCAGTACTGAGACACTTGCGACATAACACCCACACCTAACAACTGTTGATAACAAAAGACCCATCTCCACCTCTCTCTGATGCCTTCATTGCAAGAGGGCGTGGTTGGTCACCCCACTTCTTAAAATTAACCTCACCTCCAAAATAGGTATAGGTAGTTCTTAATTTACAACAGTTTGTTAAGAGACCAAAGTTACAATGGCACTGAAAAAAAGTGACTTATGACCGTTTTTCACACTTATGACCATTGCAGCAATCCCATAGTCACATGATCAAAAATTTGGACACTTGGCAACTGGTATGTACCTATGATGATTGCAGTGTCCTGGAGTTGTGTGATCACATCTTGTGGCCTTCTGATAAACAAAATCAATGACAGAAACCCGATTCACTTAAGAACCGTGTTACTAACTTAACTGTGATGCAGTTGTGGCCATAAGTTGAGGACTATCTGTACTCTTTCTATTTTATCTTTCCCTGGAATTTCTTTAAAAGAAGGATGCAGGCTTTCAGCACTGCATTCATCCAGAAAGTAAGGTAACACATGCACCTGACAAAATTCATGTTCACAATATCTGTTTGTGTGCAAGAGGGTGTGTGACACAGAAAAGGGGGGAGTTGCCTGCACACACTTGCTGACTGATTCTCCCGAGCACAACAATTTTGACACCAATTTTTCCAAGTTTTGAACTTGTGTGGATCACAGCTGGACAAGATGAAAGAATAATCCAATATAATCCAATATCTGTCATAAACAGATGCTAGATTAGGAATGGGGGCAGATTGAAGCCCTCCTCAGCTTTGTAAACTCTCTGGGGGACTTTGAGCCACTTCGGCTCTTTCAACCCAGCCAACCTCACAAGGTTGTTGTGTAAAAAGCTGCAGGAGGAAGTATTGCATATTCATTCATTCATTCATTCATCACATTTACTGTATAGCCACCCATTTTACTAATTTGACTGTGGAAGCATGGAATAAAAACAGACTGTAAAGAAAACAAACATTTAAAATTATTGCATATTAAATCCAATTTTATATTTCCTTTTTTAAAAAAATAAAGTTACTGTTTCCTCATGGGTTGGGCAGTTCTGGAAGTTACCTGTTTTTTTCTTAATCTTGAGTATTTCCATTTTACTATTTTACATCAAAAAGGGTGAACGATAAGCAGCAAAGAAATGTAATAAATAATAAATTCCAACAAAGAAATATGTCTTTAACTGAATAAGTTGAGCTTGCCTACATCACTCTGCAGCTGCCCGTTTCTAAATGCAGCTGATGACAAGGCAGTGTGCAGTGACGGTGGCTTTCTATCTTAATGAAGAACAGGCATTAATGGTTCTCCAAAGAGGCTTAATTAATTCACCAACGTGGCTCATCTATTGAGAATGAAGGGAGGAAAAGAGCCAGCAGCTCCTAAAGTACAGCGACTCTATTTTCCTCAGAAATAAATTAAAGGCAAAGCTGAAAAAGAAGCACACCTGGAAGAGGTTCACACACAAAAAATTAATAATTTGGCGGTCCTCAAACTTGGCAACTTTAAGACGTGTGGATTCTAGCTAACTGGGAAATTCTGGGAGTTGAAGTCCACACATCTTAAAGTTGTCAAGTTTAGTTGTTTATAACTTTGCTTTACAAAGGAAAATTCAAGAGCAAAACCAAGATGAAAAGTGAAATCAATCTTAGTTTTTTTTAAAATACAGGCAGTCCTCAACTTATAACCACAATTTAGCCCAAAATTTCTGCTGCTAATGAGACATTTGTTAAGTGAGTTTTGCCCCATTTTATGACCTTTCTTTCCACAGCTGTTAAGTGAATCACTGTCGTTGTTAAGTTAGTAACACCGTTGTTAAGTGAATCTGGCTTCCCCATGGACTTTGCTTCTTCGTGTGTTTTAGCCTCCAGCCCCTAATCATCTTGGTTGTTCTTTTCTACACTCTTTCCAGAGTCTCAACATCAATGAACAACATGAACAACAGCAAGGCTCCATTAAAATAAGGCCTTTTCATCAACAACCGCTAAGCACGCTTGCTCATTTTTAGGCAAATGAACTCACTCTGTAAATCTCTTTATTGGCCCAAGGTTTGCACACCAACGTTTGGATGTTTCCCCCAATCAGAAAGGTGCCAGCGACCAAGAGAATCAAAATCCAGGAGAAGAGGAAGCTGAAAATGACACCCCTGTAATCAGATGGACAAACACGTGTCAGGGAGGGGACAAAAGTCGCCACCCTGTTTTCCCAGCTACATTGCTGCTCCTTGCAAAGAACCTGGAAGCCAGGTTGACCACAGGGAAGCATTTGACATCTCTGCTTAGAGGCAGGTACCCAGAAACAGCCACATTCTGCCCTCCTTATTTTGCTCCTTTATTGTCAGAGATGACATCCAAGAGTTCTTACGTGATGAGAAATTTGGCTCCAGCTTCAGCCCGGCTCTCATAGTCACTGGGATCCTCTCGCACAACCAATCCGTAAGTGCCAAAGGAAAGGCCCAGAACATTACAGAAGACAATCAGTAGGATAATTGTGCATGCTATTATACCTGCAACCCACCTGGCAAAGACAAAAAAGGTGTGGGGAATCAGAAGGAGACAACTTGAGGCTCTAAGTCAGTTCTTAACTTATCCACCAGAAACGTGGTATACTATTTCAGTTCAATTAGAAATGTTTAAATTGGGTGGAGAAGGGCAAGGGGTGTTTTACAGACATGGCATCCATTGTGTTTGTGTAAAAAAAAAACTCTAGATGGCATCTGTGGTCCACAGTTGAAGCCACCATCTTCACTCTTCTGACTCTCCTGCCCTCCTCCTTCTGGCTACCCAAAGCTAACCTTTGTACTCAGTTATATTGGCAATTGGTACAATGTTGAAAGACCTGAAAGTTCAGGTTAGGGACAGAACATCTGCCTATGGGGTTGCTAGGAGTCAAAAACTACTTGATGGCACATAATAAATCAATCAAAATATTTGTGCATGTATTTGCAACTGTTGTAGCCAATGAAAAGTTTTCATGGACAAACTCTGCATCAGCAGTGGGTCCTCCTACAAGTTCTTTCGATGACTTTCTTAATCTTGGGTCTCCTCCTAGGTCAGGGATGACCAGCCTGATACTCCAACACCATTTTTGCAGTGCCCAAAGTCCTGGTCCGATAATTTATTTATTTGTTGTTGTTGTTAGCTGCGAAGTCATGTCCGACCCATCGCGACCCCATGGACAACGTTCCTCCAGGCCTTCCTGTCCTCTACCATCTTCTGGAGTCCATTTAGGCTCATGCCTCCTGCTTCAGTGACTCCATCCAGCCACCTCCTTCTCTGTCGTCCCTTTCTTCTCTTGCCCTCAACATTTCCCAGCATTAGGCTGTTCTCCAGTGAGTCCTTCCTTCTCATTAGGTGGCCAAAGGATTTGAGTTTTAGCTTCAGGATCTGGCCTTCTAAAGAGCAATCAGGATTGATCTCCTCTAGGACTGACTGGTTTGGTCGCCTTGCGGTCCAAGGGACTCTATTCTATTCTATTCTATTCTATTCTATTCTATTCTATTCTATTCTTTGTTATTATTATTAGCTGCGAAGTCGTGTCCGACCCATCGCGACCCCATGGACAATGTTCCTCCAGGCCTTCCTGTCCTCTACCATCTTCTGGAGTCCATTTAGGCTCACGCCTCCTGCTTCAGGGACTCCATCCAGCCATCTCCTTTTCTGTCATCCCCTTCTTCTCTTGCCCTCAACCTTTCCCAGCATGAGGCTTTTCTCCAGTGAGTCCTTCCTTCTCATTAGGTGGCCAAAGTATTTGAGTTTTAGCTTCAGGATCTGTCCTTCTAAAGAGCAGTCAGGGTTGATCTCCTCTAGGACTGACCGGTTTGATCGCCTTGCAGTCCAAGGGACTCGCAGGAGTCTTCTCCAGCACCAGAGTTCAAAGGCCTCAATTCTTTGGCGTTCAACCTTTCTTATGGTCCATCTTTCACAGCCATACATTGCAAATGGGAAAACCATAGCCTTGACTATACGCACTTTGGTTGGCAGGGTGACGTCTCTGCTTTTTAGTGTACTGTCTAGATTTGCAGAGTGTATGCCTTAAAAACAATGAGCCCTCCTAAAATCTCCTCCTTTCCTCCAATACCAGAGGAAAAGGAAGTTCTTTGTCCAGGCTGGTCAAATGTGTGTTGTAGCTCTGTCCATATTATATTACCGCTCCATTCAGTAGAGTTCGCAGTCCCCTCAAATATTAGGCATGGGGGGTTTCTTAGCAGGCTACCTGATGTATATCTGTTCTGCCCACCTTTCTGTTTTACCTGTATCTCTCAAAATGCTTCACCTCCTTCAGGAAAGGGCGGCTAATATTCTCTGCCTTCGCCAAAGCATCATTCATGGGACGGGTCTGATCAGAGATGGGGAAGTCATCTGCAACAAACTGGACCTTTTGGGCAGCTTTCTCCATGTCCTTCTTCAGCTCTGCAAGGAAAACGAAGGGCTACCATCAACAGCATCCACCATGCAAGTGTCCTCATGGTCCTCATGCCAAAACATATCCAGTGCAGATTTTACATCATTTGCACAGCGAAATCATGATCGCCAGAGTATCCACCAAGCACTTGCAGCTATGATGGAACATTGTTGAGTCTTTCTATCTGATTTACTTATGAGCTAGATATTTCTCCAATCCTTTGTCCAGAAGCTCAAGGCAACATACGCAGCACTCCCTTCCTTCAGATTTGAATCCCAGACTATAATCCCATGAGATTGTTAGGCTGGAAAATTAAGCCCAGCCCCACATCACTAGGTGGATTTTTGTAGGTGAGGGTGGACTAGGATATGGACCTCCACTGGTTATCCCACTATGCTGGCTTTGTGTGGGCTCCAGCACAGAAATCAGATGTTGGTTCCAATCCTGGTTCTTAATCTAATTATCTGGCCCAAATGGTGCTCCATTATAATTATTTATTTATTGTATGGCATATCATACATGGACTGGCAATATACAGTATATTAACATTTCACCTGGATTAGTAAAATCTAGTAAAATTAGTACTCCATCAGATGTAATAGAATAGGTAATCCTTGTTTAACAGCTGCTTGGTTTAGTGACTGTTCACAGTTTTGGCGGTGACGAAAAAGTAATTTTGCAACCAATCTTTGCATTTATGACCTTTGCAGGTCTATAAAATAAAGAGAAAAATAAAGGAAGACTGTTGGCACAGTTGCAATTTTAGTTCGCGATCGCTTAACAATCGAATTGCTGGTCCCAGTTGTGGTTGCTAAATGAGGATTCCCTGGCTGCCTCTGTTCACACTAGAAATATCAGGTGAACAACACAACTACAAAAACAACCCTGCCTTTTTCACATGCAGTGCAACGTACGGAAGAAAAGGGAGGGGGTTCATACTGATGCATTATTCTCATTGTGTTCCTTTTCGTTTATTTTATTGTTTTATTATTTATTTCTGTTCTGTTTACACTCCTTTCATTTTCTTCCTTTTTGGTGGAGCAGTGGGCTAATGCCTCCTTAAGTAACACCAGCTGCCTGCAATTAGTGTAGGTTCACATCCCACCAGGCTCAGGGTTGACTCAGCCTTCCATCCTTCCCAGGTAGGTAAAATGAGGACCCAGATTGTTGGGGGCAATAAGCTGACTTTGTAAAAATGCCGCTTGGGGTCTGTGTGAAAGCCCTAACAAGCAGGCATATACATAGAATGAAGGCTACTGCTAAGCTTGTAAGCCGCCCTTAGTCTTCGGAGAAGGGCGGGATATAAATGGAATTAAAATAAATAAATAAAATAAATTAATAAATTAAATTATTGTAAGCCACCTACAGTAGCCCCAAGGCAAGGTAGGAAGCAAAATTTAACAAATACTTATAATAATAATTCAAATTGTGTGTTCCTGGCCACCAACTTGACTTTTTTGATATCCTCTGGATGCCATTGTGTGAATCCAGCTCATGTTTTCCTGGAAAAACTTCACTAACCTTGAACAACTTTATCCATTTTCATTACCGTAAACTCTGGAATTGCATTGAAACTGCTATTGGCCTAGAAACATAAAAATCATATTTTTAACAATGAAATTGGAGACAAATACGTGTTTTGCTAAAAGGAGATCCCTTCAAGTATCCTTCTTCACTTACTTTGTGAATCATTTCAGAGAAATTTGTCTGAGGCAGCCCATGCAAATTTTTCAAAACATTTTCAACAGAAGGCACCTGAAGAAAGAAATGATTTGTAAAAGATTAATCCTTGGAATCCAAGATCAAAGTGACAATATACTAAACAGCATTGGCATGGAATGCAATCAGAGCTTAAATCTGGTTTAAATATGAGCCAGCAATATGCGACAGCAGTCAAAAATGCCAATGCAATCCTTGGTTGTATAAACAGAGGCATAGAATCAAAATCACGTGAAGTATTTGTACCGCTTTATAAAGCCTTGGTAAGACCACACTTGAAATACTGCATCCAGTTTTGGTCACCACATTATAAAAAAGACTCTGGAAAGAGTGCAGAGAAGAGCAACTAAGATGAGACTTCGCTTGAAGACCAAAACATATGAAGAAAGGTTGCAGGAATTGGGTAAGTCTAGTTTAATGAAAAGAAGGACTAGGGGTGACATGATAAGAGCATTCAATATTTGAGGGGCTGCCACAAAGAAGAGGGAGTCAACCTATTCTCCAAAGCACCTGAAGGCAGGACAAGAAGCAATGGATGGAAACTAATCAAAGAGAGAAGCAATCTAGAACTAAGGAAAAGTGTTCTAACAGTGAGAACAATTAAACGGTGGAACTTTAGAAATTGTGGGTGTTTCTTCACTGGAGGTTTTTAAGAAAAGACTGGACAGCCACTTGTCTAAAATGCTATAGGGGAGGGGTAGGCAACCTCGGCTCTTTTATGACTCATGGACTTCAACTACCAGAATTCCTGAGCCAGCCAAGCTGGCTCAGGAATTCTGGGAGTTGAAGTCCATGAGTCATAAAAGAGCCAAGGTTGCCTACCCCTGCTATAGGATCTCCTGCTTGAACAGGGGATTGGACTAGGTGACCTCCAAGTTCCCTTCCAACACTTTTATTTTGTAATCAGATCTTCATTCATGATTACAACTATGGTTGTAGAGATACAGCTTAGCAAGAAAGTGTTCAAGTTTCTTTTTAAATGATAAATGTAGCTGCATAAATCAGACTCTGTTAAACCTAGAGTTGCCATAGCTGGTGCAGTACTTTTCATAAGTCTGTTTTTCTGACTCTCTTTACTGTCATCTAGTGGTCACCTGGAGGTTTGCAGCTCAGATATGGTAATTGTCTACTTAGCCACACCCAGCAGTTATTTAATCCATACGGAGAGACACATACTAAATGGATTTCAAAAGATGGAAAGGGGTTAACAACCATGTAGTTTCATCCATATCCACAATGCATTGCCTAGTTTTAACTGGAGACCTGTGTTTTCCTTAACACAGATATTTTTTAAAAAAAAAATCACCCACCACCTTGTCTAATTGTTTCTTAGTTTTGCCAGATGTGTTCTACAATTGAGAATTGTAGGAGGGGAGCTCTTATCTGAGGCTCTATCAAGGATGGAAATATGGACTTTATTGAAGATATGCTGCTGTTAGCCCTATCAGACGTCTTCTATCCTTTTTTATGTGGAAAACAATGGGAAGGAAGAAATTGTACTGCTCAAAAGGGAACACCGATAAGGAAACCTTTGTGCTTGATGCAGAGTGGAGTCAAAGGAAAAGGAATCAAGACCAGGATTTGGGTCTAGCAGCATGGAGAGTGCTGATGCCAACTTGCATGGCATCAGACCACTCTTTGCAATTCAAACATAAAAATCTCATCCCCTTAAAGTTTCCTGGAGCTTCCACAGATTCGGGAGGCACGAGCTCAAAGATTTATGCTAACCGATTTATACCTTGTTGTACAGTACAACAAGGCCCATTTCATAGCAGAAGCGTGTTTCTTAACCGGTTAATTTTTCCAAGGAGGATTTGGATTGATGCAGTGGAAAACTCAAGTGCAGTCAGGATCTGGATTGGCTTACGTTTTGGAAGTCAGCCCCCAACTTCAAATTTTGAGCTCTGCTGAGGGCCCCCATGCAGTACGTGCAACGTGGCTCTTCCAGGAGAGAAGTCAGACTGTGTTTCTGGTCCTTCAGCACTGATGCCAGCTCATCCTGGGCCTGGATCAGGGCCTGGACAATCCTGTGGATCGTGCGTAAGTGGTGCAGGGAGTTCTCTAGGTCTTAAAGAGAAAGGTCATCCGTAGGTAGGAGGTCCTGATGTTTTTGTGCATAGCTGTTAATTAAATCTGGCTTCCCCGGTGACATTACTTGTCAGAAGGTCGCAAAAGGTCATCACTGCAGCCGTCATAAATAGTAGCCAGTTGCCAAGCATCTGAATTTTCATCACATGACCCCGGGGATGCTGCAGTGGTCATTTGAAAAATAGTCATAAGTGCCATTCTTTCAGTGCCATTGTAACTTCGAACAGTCAGTAAATGAATTGCTATAAATCAAGGACTACCTGCACTAGTTTTTCCTTCTTAAAGCTCTGCTGTTTTTAGCTCACTGTGGGATTTGCTACCATGAGCTGGAATTATGGCCATTATACAACAAGGTTTATGAAATCCACGGAGAAACAGTGGCGCTGCTCATGGTGTCTGCATCAAAGGAACTCAAGAAGGGCTGAGCTTTAATGGCATGGCTACAGCTGCCACTTTGACATTTTTGCTCCCTTTTGGATCTCTCTGGCCCAGGGCACCCAAGAGAATGCGTTAAAAGAACCTGACAAGCGGGGAACAGCAGGTGAAAGGCAAAATCTTGCCCTCCTGACAGCTGACATGCCTTGCACGGTCCTTTGATTTAGTAGGTAATATGCAGCCCTGATCCAGACTAATAGCTGCTGCCAAGGCCACCCCAGGCTATCGTCACATCTGAGGGTAGCAAAATCCCTAGCTTAACTGAGCTGTCCTTTCATTTATCTGTCTGGAATCTCTCTTTAGAGTTTTAATGAATGCCTCCAAGTTGCAAATGAGACAGAAGAGAAAGTGCTCTCTGCCCCTATTTTATGTATCTACATAATGTCTCCTTTTATCCACCTTCACTCCAAGAGGTATCCAAGATGTTGCAATATTTTCCCATTAGAGGTTGTCTCTCCTGAAAATATTCCACTGTTAATCATGCAAATTGGGATGTGTCCCTATCAAATTGGGTAGCAGGAAGAGCTGCCACGTGTGAACCCTGGTATGGCCAACCCAGACCTGCTTTCCTTGGTCTGATTCTCACCAGGTATGTCAAACTACAACTCCCAGAATTCCACACTAAGGACCTGTTCATCCCATTCCAGTAAGAGGCACTGCAGGGGTAGGCAACCTTGGCTCTTTTATGACTCGTGGACTTCGACTCCCAGAATTCCTGAACCAACCATGCTGAGGGGAAAGGGAGAGGTTTCCATGCTGAGCCTTGCTGGCTCAGGAATTCTGGGAGTTGAAGTCCATGAGTCATAAAAGAGCCAAGGTTGCCTACCCCTGGCCTATACACTAAACCAGGGGTCTTTAAACTTGGCCCTTTTATGACTTGTGGACTTCAACTCCCACAATTCCTGAGCCAGCATGGGGGAACTAGGGCTCCTTTATGACTTGTGGACTTCAACCCCCAGAATTCCTGAGCCAGCCATGCTGAGGGGAAAGGGAGAGATTTCCATGCTAAGCCGTGCTGGCTCAGGAATTCTGGGAGTTGAAGTCCACAAGTCATAAAAGAGCCAAGATTGCCTACCCTTGCGTGACTAACCTACGTTGCTATCAACCCCCCAGGAGACACCAGGCTAAAAATCATGAAGATTAATTCCACTTCTATTGATTATTATTATTAACATAATTACCTCACTTCTTATTTGTGAGAACAAAGGGGAGTAAACTCTGAGTTACTTTCTCAAATTACATTTCTATCCAGGACTCAGATTTCCCTTATCTACTGTTGTGATTCTCTTTCTTGTTCCTCAAGGTTATTTCTTCTGCCCATTTTAGTTATCACAGAAGACTGTGATGCATTAAGAAAAAGAAAAGAAGAGAAAACCAAAAGCATAAGGAAAGACTTTCTTACCTTGCACTCTGCCCTTAACGGCAGCCATAGCAGAATATACCATTTCCTTGAGCAGAAAGTGGATGGTGCTGCCGATGTTCCAGCTAATATCTGCAAGGCACAATAACCAGCTCCAGTGAAATCCCCAGGGCGGAAAATGCATCTCCCACCCATCACCCCTTTGGGACAAGAGCTGCGTACCCCTAACTCATCTCCATTTGTATCATGCAGCTACTGAATTAGACACTACATAGTGAACATCATTTTGAATCATTTTAAACACAGATTTCTAGCCGTTACAGATATTGCTTGAAATTACACAACTTTCTATTGTTATGGCATTGTTATTGCTTCACACTGCATACAACAGCTATTACTTTAAAGCTATTATAGCAGGCCTTTTAAAATTTCCCTACATTGTGATGGACATTAATTTGATCATTTATAAAAGAGATAAAATCCTGCCAGTCCTGGGAAAGTAATAAGCTCCTGCTTTATTTTTTAAGCCTGGGAATCTGATCAGCTGTCCTACCAAGAGAAGCTTGATATTCCATTTAAACAATTCCAGTGAGTGTGTGTGTGTATTGTGTGCAATGACAGATATAGTGCATTGCAAGAGTTAAGCGGTCTTTCATTTTTAAAGACACCTTTAGGCAGATACAAGTAGAGCTGGAAAAATATTCTGAGAAAAGGCATCTATTCTAGTTTCGATGATGTACATTGGAGGAGGAGAGCCATATTAGCTGGCTATGGTAGCAAAACATCAAAAAGAAATGCTAGAACCTTTTCCAACGACCTAAAGCATTTAAGGCAGAAGCTTAGAATCGTAGAATCACAGGGCTGGAAGAGATCTTGACGGTCTTCTAGTTTAACCTCCTGCCCAAGGCAAAAGTCCTTATTCCCTCCTGGACAAATGGATGTCCAGTCTTTACTTCAAAACCTTCAGTGATGGACTAGCCACAACTCTGGGAGGCAAGCTGTTCAATCGATTAATCGTTCTAATTGTCATGATATTTCTCCTTAGTTCCAGATTGGATCTCTGACATGCTTCCACCCATTGCTTTTTGCCCTGCCTTCCAGTACTTTGGAGAATAGGTTAATCCCCTCTTCTTTGTCACAGTCCCTCAAGTACAATATCCCCCCCCCCCCCAATCCTTCTCTTTGTTAAGCTAGACATACCTAGTTCTCTTAACTGTTCATTGTACAATTTAGTCTCCAGATCCCTAATCTTCTTTGTTGCTCTATTCTGCATTCCTTCTAGGAGCTTTTTCACTTTTTTTTTTTAACTAGGCGTTTTCTTTTTCACTTCATGACAAAGTGAGATGCATCAGCTGCAGCTCACAAAAGCTTCTGCCTTTTAATAAAATTGGATAGTTGGAAAGGGATGAACTGCAGTTATTCATCCGCCATCCTTTCCATTTAACCCCGAAGTATTCACTCAAGGCCAAAAATAATCCATTCTCTTTTGGAAAGCACCTGAACTTTTGTTGACAAAAGCAGATGGGGTTGCACTGCACATGTTGTATGTTTATGCAACTGACCTAAAATCACAAAGGCTGAATTGGTGCATAATCTCTCATGGAGAATCTGCAGCAGGGGACTTACTGTTCAGGTCACCGAGAATTTGCCTTTGGGGGACTCTAAACTGTTCCACTGTCAGCCGAAGTCCCTGTGGCAGAAGGAAAGGAAAACCAATTGTCAGGAGCCAAAGGAAAGGCAGAAGCCCAGCCCAGTGACTCAACATTGAGGCTTTTTGTTTTGGCTTTTTGCAAAACACAACTTGGCCTGATGTTCCCCAAAACTGGGAGATTTGTGTAAAGATTTCAGACTTGGATATTTAACCTATAGCAAGGCTGTTAGCTAATTTTGGATCTTGGTCTCAAAAACATACACGTAGTCCTCAACTTGCAACCATTCATTTAGGGACCGTTCAAAGTTACAACAGGACTGGAAAAGTGACTTATGACCATTTTTCAGACTTGCGACCATTGCAGCATCCGCATGGTCACGTGATCAGAATTCAGCCGTTTGGCAATTGATTCCTATTTATGACGGTTGCAGTGCCCTGGGGTCATGTGATCATCTTTTTCAACCGCCTGACAAGCAAAGTCAATGGGGAAGCCAGATTCACTTAATTAATACCTGTAGTGGTTCAGTGAACTGTGGCAGGAAAGGTTGTAAAATGGGGCAAAATGCACTTAACAAATGTCTCACTTAATGACTGAAATTTTGGGCTCAATTGTGGTCATAAATCAAGGACTACCTGTACTGGCTGGAGAATTCTGGGAGTTGAACTCCACACATCTTGAAGTTGCCAAGTTTGAAAAACATGCCCCCTCCTTCTGCAGCCTTGCCACCCCAGTTATTTTCACATGGGGGACTGGGAGATAGAATGGGAGCTGTAGGGCCTGTGAGGTTGGCCCCGTTTCCTCTCCCAGAGGGAGCATATCCTGACTTTGAGGAAGAGAACGCCCCATTCTCCCCCTCTCAAAGCCTCCCTTTGTGCAACAAAACTCTTGCAGCAGAAAATGAAAGGGCTGTCGGCATAATGAGGCTCAGTTCTGACCCCCCCGCTCCCCCAGCCCACCCTGCTTTGCAGCTGCCAGGGGTTTGCAGCCTGGAAAACAGGGCCAAGCGAAGGTGTTGCCATGGTGACGGTGTGATGCTGGGAATAAGTGCCGAGGGAAATGCTCAGACACAGCACTGAAGCTCTGCAGCACAAACAAGCTTCCCTTCTGGGTCCCCAAACTTAGAATGATCGAGAAATGGGTTTTCTCAAAGATATCAGAAATTTGAAGCCATCAAATTTGCAGTGGCTGTCAAAGCTCTGCCAGTTTTTTATGCGATGAGAAAAGCCACCATCTTGACTTTTTTTGGCCACAGGAGTTGCCCTACCCCCATCCTTTCAGCACTGGGATGGTTTGCCTGGAGGGCTGGCAGTTGCCTGATGATAAAGGGAGTGAATAGCCACTGAGTCCTTTCCTGGATCTTCCTTTTTGCAAACTGACATCACACCTGGTCAATAATTTCACAATTCCTAATGGTTTTCCATCAGATACAGCATACAGGTAGACCTCGATTTACAACCATCCATTTAGTGACCATTTGAAGTTACAGCGGCACTGAAAAAGTGACTTAGGCCCAGCTTTCACACAACCGTTGCAGCATCGCCCAGGCACCTGATCAAAATTGCATGCTTGGCAACTGGTTCTTATTTATGACGGCTGCAGTATCTCAGGGTCATGTGATAGTCTTTTGGGACCTGCTGACAAGCAAAGTCAACAACTTAACAACCGGGTTACTAAATTAACAGCAATAGTGATTCACTTAATCACTGTGGCAAGAAAGCTCATCAAATGGGGCAAAATTCATTTAATAACTGTCTTGCTTAGCAACAGAACATTTGGGCTCAATTGTGGTCATAATTCAAAGACTTCCTCTATATGGGATCAGAATTATTTACATGCAAAACTTGCTTCAATTAGTACGGACTCCTGATTCCAGAGAATATTTTAGATAACTTTTACTCTTTCCTAATTTAACCAACCTGAATCAATTGGTGTCATCAGCAAAGCATATGGGGCTGAGTCAAAAAAGTCAAAATGTCAGATGCAACTACTCTACAAGTAGCCCTTGAATTGCAACAGTTCATTTAGTGACTGTTCAAAGGTACAACAGCACTGAAAAATATGATTTATGACTGTTTTTCACACTTATGAACATTGAAGCAAGCGAAGTCGACGGGGAAGTCAGATTCACTCAAGAACCATGTTACCAAGTTAACAACTGCAGTGATTCACTTAATAATTGTTACAAGAAAGGTCATAAAATGGGTCAAAACTCAACAACTGTCTCACTCAAGCAACAGAAATTTGGGGCTCAGTTGTGGTTGCAGGTCAAGGACTACCTGTACACAACTGAAGCTGCACCTCTTTTTTACAAACCCAGAGTCACATTGCGCTGCACACTAGAGCTGACATCTTGAATTCCTGGCAAAGCCTCTGTTTCCAGGTTAAATATTGGAGCCAAACTAGAAATGCACAATTTTAATGACCGCTTGTAGATTTTTTTTTTACAACTGGTGTTGACCATCCATATTCTAAAGATAACTTTATAAAGCCCAACTAAAATTTAATACTTCCATTACAATTTAGTAATGGGTAAAAACATTCTTTTCAAACATCCTCTCAATTAGCATGGGCTTCCATGGTTTCTCCTTCCCAAATAGTGTCCTTTTTTCACTCCTGATTTAAAAAATTGTTCCTGCTGGCCTCACTCCATGGCCCTTTCCCCAACCTCATGCCTTCCAGTCAAATTTCACCTGCTCAACCACGTGGAATGAACACAGCCTCAAAGCCCTGAATTGCCTCATGCCGAAATATTTAGAACGAAGTGGAAATGATGTGCTATGTCTTTGAACAGATTGCTCCTCTGGGTTTTTTCAGAGTCAACTCACTTGAGGAATCCCGTTCAGATGGTTCCTCAATGTCCTCAGGGTGTTGAGTGCATCGCGGGCACCAGGGTCCACTTCCTCTTTTACCTTCTGGTTGGCAGCAAAAGCACAGATAACGCACCCCCTGATGGAAAATGGCACAGACATTGCAGAAAATAGAGGACTGGTTTTACTTAGGAGAAGAAAATCAAGACTAGGTACTCCTCTAAATTCTCTTGCCTGGAAACTGGTGCAGCCATTAAACCACGGGCCCAGAGTCAGAGGTCTATAAACAGAGGCCGGCTGGCCATCTATCAGAGACAAATAGTTGTCTAGTCCAGTAGTTCTCAACCTTTTCTTCACCACAGACCCCTTTAAATACCTTTTGTGGCCATGGACCCACAAGACATAAATCAAGATTTAAATCATAATATTTCTTCAAGCCTTCACAGACCTCCCTGTGACAACATCATGGGCCCCCCAGGGATCTGTGGACCATAGGTTGAGGACCATTGGTCTTGTCTATTTCTGAAAACCTCCAGTGATGGCTCACCCACAAGTCTGGAAGACAAGCTGTTCCACTGATTAACAGTTCTAACTGTCAGGAAATTTCTCCTTAGTTCTAGGTTGCTTCTCTCCTTGATTAGTTTCCATTCATTGCCTTCAGAAAAATAGATTGTTCCCCTCTTCTTTGTGGCAGCCCCTGAAATATTGGAACTGCTATCATGTCATCCCTCGTCCTTCTCTTCATTAGACTAAAAAGGTAAAGGTTCCCCCGCACATGCGTGCTAGTCGTTTCCGACTCTAGGGGCCGGTGCTCATCTCCGTTTCATAGCCGAAGAGCCAGCGCTTGTCCGAGGACATTAGACTAGACATGCCCAATTCCAGCAACCATTCCTCATATGTTTCAGCCTCCAGTCCCCTAATCATTTTTGTTGCTCTTCTCCGCACTCTTTCTAGGGTCTCAGCATTATTTTTTCATTGTAGAGACCAAAACTGAACACAGTTTTCCAAATGTGGCCTAACTATCAAGATTAACACATCACATGATCTTGTTTCTATCTCTCTGTTGATGCAGCCTAGGGCTGCATTGGCTTTTTGGGCAGGTACAAAAAGGCTCATACTTAAGTGGTTATCCACTGAGGACACCTAGATAGCAACAGCACTAGCACTTAGACTTATATACAGCTTCACAGTGCTTTACAGCCCTCTCCAAGCAGCTTACAGAGTAAACCTCTTGCCCCCAACAATCTGGGTCTTCATTTTACTGACCTCAGAAGGATGGAAGGCTTAATCAAACTCCCGGCAGTTGGCAGAATTTAGCCTGCAATACTGCATTCTAACCACTGCCCTTTAGATCCCTCTCAGATCTCGTTTCTCAAATTTGATGACTTTTAGACATGTGGACTACAACTTCAGTATAAGATTGAGACGCTGGTCTAGAAAGCAGGACACAGTGAGTTTTAGTCCTGCCTTAGCCATGAACATTGCCTGGATTGGTTACTCTCTCTCAGCCCACAGATTTGTTGTTTATTTGTTATTTATTTATTTGTTAAGATTTATCTCCATATGGGACTATTCTAGGTAGGAAAATAGAAATAAAATTGGGAGGGGAAAATAGGAAGAAAAAGGAGTACTAGGTATGTTTGCCGGCATGAGTTACTTATGCTGGCTAAGGAATTCTTGGAGCTGAAGTCCACATGTCTGAAAGTTGCCAGGTTTGAGACCATGATGGCTATTTTGCTTGGCTCCACTGTATTCAGAACAGCATTTCTTAGCATTGAATTTACAGCTTCAGCATCTTTGTCAGATTCATGTACTGGTTCACCTTCCTGTCCTTCCCGGCCCCCGCATCTGTTTGGGGACAACAAAATGCCATCATGGATCTGGCTCAGCCCTTCACTCACAGGATGAGGAGAGTGGTGAGGAGCAGGCAGATCATGAGAAGATTCCGCTGGCAGAGCAGAGAGCGGCGATAGGCCTTGATCCGTCCACCACAGTGCCGGTTTTTCTGGAAGCAGCAAAGGCCCAGTCCGATCAGGGGTACCATCACAAAGTAGAGAATTGCAATTGCAACACAAACAACATATCCTGCCTGGTATCGAAGAATCTAAAGAGCAAGGGAAATGAAAACAAATCATCTTCAGAGACTGATTTATCTTGCTCTTCTCCCCATTCTGTCCCATTAAATACTATGGATCTAAAAATCACATCCCATCTTTTGTTCATTGCAAACAGTCCATCGTGAAGGGATTGAATAGAGAAAAAGAAGGCATGTTTGCTTTGTATTTTGTTAACATATTAAATAGAATTAAATAGAATTGAGGGTTGATTCCAGGCCTTGGTGCCCAAGAAAGGAGGAGACTGAGACCTCCTCTGATGACTTCTTCCAAGGAACAAAAGCAGCCTTGGCTAAAGTCACCACTATGATCAGAAGATTGAAAACTGGGAGACCATGAGTTCAAGTCCCACTTTGGGCTTGAAAGCCAGCTGGGTGACTTTGGGCCAATGACCAGGAGACCGTGAGTTCTAGTCCTGCCTTAGGCCTTAAAGTCAGCTGGATGACTTTAGGTCAGTTCTCAGCTCAACCCAACTCATAGGGTTGTTAGTTGGGAAAAAGAGGAGGAGAAAGAAGTATTAGATATGTTTGCTATCTTGTATAAAAAAAATTCTTAAAAAAACCTAAATATAAATCTAAAAATCTAAAGAAAAAATCATTCCGCTTTCCTCAAAATCTTTTACTGTCGCTTACCCAGTGCACCCATTACTAATGCGAAATCCTTACCAAATATCAATACTGTCAGGTATTTCCCATTCATATGTTTCCTAGCACTCAAGAACAAGACATTTCCTACAAATAAAATTCTCAGTCAAATAGGGAGATTCCCAGATGTGCTGAGCATTTAT
Organism: Daboia siamensis; assembly: GCA_024449315.1. Taxonomy (NCBI): domain Eukaryota; kingdom Metazoa; phylum Chordata; class Lepidosauria; order Squamata; family Viperidae; genus Daboia; species Daboia siamensis. The sequence goes on from JAKJMR010001103.1 coordinate 140,162, forward strand.
CTTGCAAAATTTCTAAACATCTGTCCAGGGATTTTGGGAATTGCAACCCAGCACTTTGAGAGACGAGGGAGGATTGTTGTAGATGCTAAGTTGTGATAGCCAACACAGAGCCCTGAAGAAACAGTTTACTTTTTCACCTGAGAAGTTGTAGCAGTTGGTGGCTCATTCAGGATGTCCTTCAACAGCTCTGTGGAATAAAACAATTTTATTTTTATTTTTTTGCAGAAATATTAAAGAACTATGGAGAAATTTCCTGACAGTGAGAGCAATTAACCGATGAAACAGCTTATTTCCCAGAGTTGTGGGTGTTCCTTCAGTAGACATCTTCAAGAAAAGACTGGACAAAGATTTTGATGGGATGGTATAAGAACTCCTGCCTTGAGCAGGGGGTTTGGCTAGAAGACCTCTAGGGTCTCTTGCAGCCCTAGGATTCCATGATTCTGACAGCCAGGAGCTGGGTCCCTCCTTAAGTTTCATCATATGATTTAGCCTCCATAGTTCTTGTCATCTTTGTTTCTCTTCACTGTGCACTTTCTAGGGTCTCAGGATCTTTTTTATTTTCTAGTCACCATGATCCAAAAAAGATCCTGAGACCCTAGAAAGTGCACAGTGAAGAGAAACAAAGATGATAAGCGCTCGGGAGGCTAAATCATTTGATGAATGGTTGAGGATGGTCTGTATGCCTAGCCCAGGGGTCGGCAACCTTAAACACTCAAAAAGTGACTTGGACCCATTTCCCAGAGAAAAGAAAACACTGGGAGCCGCAAAACATGTGTCTGCATGCGCACACACACAAGGGGGGAAACTTGATTGAAGAGTTTAATTAAAAAGAAATAAAGGCTGCTGTGCATGAGTTCTCTCTCCCACCCAATAAGCTTGTCAGCTTCTCAGAGAACAGCATGAGTTACACACACACACAGAGAGAGAGAGAGAGAAGGGAAGTGCAAGTGCCTCTCTCTGTCTCTGTCTCTGTCTCTGTCTCTCTCTCTCTGCAAACTGGGAGAAGGAGGAGGCTGAAAGAGCCACATGTGGCTTCAGAGCCGCGAGTTGCCGACCCGTGGTTTAGCCGATTGAAGAGAAAGAATACAGGGGACTCATTAACAGACATCCAGTACTTAAGGGGCTGCCATAGAGAGGAGGCATCAATCTATTCTCCAAAACACCTGAGGGCAGAACAAAAAAGTATTGGTGGAAGATCATTAAAGAGACTTCCAACCTAGAACTAAGAAGAAATTTTCTGGCAGAGCAATTAATCAGCAGAACAGCTTGCCTTCTGGAGTTGTGGGGGCTCCATAACTGAAGGTTTTCAAAAACAGACTGGACAAATAGTTGCTTGGGATTGTATAAGGATTCCTGCCTTGAACAGGGGGTTGGACTAGAGGACCTCCAAGGTCCCTTCCAACCCTAGCATTCTATGATTCTAAACACAAGAATTAAAAACGCTATTGTCACAATAGATGGAGCAGTACAGATAGTCCTCATCTTACAACCAATCATTCAACATCCATTCAGAATTATTATGGCCTTGGAAAGGGTGCTTTCCGGCTCTTAAAACACACTTGCTGATGTTGTAAAACAATGTGCTGCCACACACACACACACACACACACACACACACACACACACACACACAGCTACCATCACATGATCATGATCTGAATGCTTGGCTGTCTGTTCCCACTTAAAACTGGTTGTTAAATGCCCTGTGATCAGATGAGCGCCATTTGCGATCTTTTCTGCACAGAGCTAAAATCTTTTTCTCTCTGCCTCTTTGGGCCTCCACCTCTGCTCACTTAAAGACCCATGCAATCACTTAACAACTGCAACTGAGAGTGCCAGGATTGTGGTCACTGGGCAAAGCAGTCCTGTAGATGTCTTGCTTAATGTCCATTTAGCGCAATGACCAAGATTCTTGTCCCAATTGCTGTAGATAAATTACTAGATGGTTCTGTTTGATGGTGGGAAGCCAACATCGAAATCACTCTCTTGTCCTTCCCTCACAGCGCACCACCATTATGAAATTTCAAATTTCAGTCTTGGTTCCAAAGCAGCCAAACGCTATTCATGTGGTGGGTCTTGCCACCAGCTGATTGGGTGCTGGGGCCAAAGGGAGGCAGGAAAGGATGGGGATATGGCTTTACTATCTTCCCTTGCACTGTGCAACCTATGGGTTTCTGGGAAATGTAGTCTGAAGGCATGATGTTCCTGAAGCAGCCAAATATTCCCATATTTCATTCACCCTAAAGTCAGGGGTCCTGGCATTCCTTAAGTTAGCCCAGTTTGGTGTCATAGCGATATGGACACAGGAAGACAGGGCTCTGCTTTCTGCGCCAAATCTCACCCTGCTGGGGGCCTTGAAAGGGCCTAAAGTTGCCCCGGAGAGGCGATGAAAAAGGAGGGGCCCTCAATGATCACAAAGAGACAGTGGTCACTCCATTTGATCTGAGGAAAGCCTTCCAAACCAGCAGGAGAAAGACTGGCTGCACCTCTGTGGCCAGCCTCCAGCTACTGACAACCGAAGAAAGAAGCACTAATTAGCAGATCATAAACAGTGTGTTTGAAACTGGATGAGAATATTGATCCTTTCTTTACTATTTTACAACTGGATTTCCTGGAAAAGGCTCCCAAGAAGCTAAAAACCTCTGAATGTGAGAAGGAAGGGGATTGTAGCCCCATCCTTCCAGAGGAATGGAAGTGGCATTTTAATTTTTTTTATGGGGGACAGAAATATATAATACTGAAGTGGAAGTAATATAAAGTTATAGTTTTGACAAATTTGAGAACTGAAAAAATTGTTAAGATTTTCTCTTTAAAAGAATATTGGGGTGAAATACAAGAAATCAACCTTCTGTTTTAGGAGTCAGAAAATGGATATTGATTGACATCTAGTGGTGGATTAGAGTATAGCAGTACAGCTGCAATGTCTGATGCAGACTTGGCAAGAAGCCATAACAACCTAGCTTCTTTGTTGTTAGGTGACTCTTAGCTCAACAGAGAACAGCTGGCAACAGAGAAAAATACTTTGGTATACTTACTACAGTGTGAGAGCTATAATTGTTTTAAAACTTGCTGACCTTCTTGGACTATAAACATCTATTGAGCTCTGACTTTTAATCTTAAGAACTATTTGGAAAGAAAGAAACATTTGACTTCTGGCTAAATTTGTCTGGGGGAGTCTTTTGGATTGTTCTTAGGGTGGTTGAACATTTTGAACACTTTGAACATTTTGGATTGCAAACTTTGGCTGACTGACAACTTTTGGATGCCTGAGGAGAAGGACTGTTAACGAAACATTGCTTTTAGTGGTGGACCTATATCCTGGAACCTATTGGATTATAAAGGCTGTATATAAAGACCAGAAGAACAAGATGAAACTTTGTTCTGTTGACATTATGATTGGTGGTATTAGACAAGACTAATACTTGGGGATCACAACAATTTTGACAGTATATCTGTATGGGGGGAGAGGGAATGGATGCTTCATATCTAACCAAAAGTAGTAGGAAAACATACACAATACTCCCATATGAAGCCCCCAGCCAGGTTTATAAGGGATCTGCAGGAGTGACACCTCAAGAAAAAGCAAATATTTTTCAGAAGGAAATGTATTCTATGCTACAATTAATTCAGGAGACAATTGTTTCACATAAAGAAGATGCAAGAACAACCTATGATGAGATTAAAAACAATTTAGATAACATAAATGAGCAAATCTCTTACAACTAGAAAGTTCCCAGAAAACGGCCACAAAGAATGAACAAACAGAAGATGAATCAGAGGAAATTGATCCAAAGATGAAGACATAAAAGAAGGGAAGCATAAATTGGCAAGACTCTTATAGCACAATATTGGAAGAAGGAGGAACTGCCTACTATAGAAGAGTGGACTTTAAAAGTTTCAAACCTGGTGGAAATGGCAAAGATTTCAGCATATTTGAAAGAACACTCGCAACAGAGATATATTTTGGAATGGAGAAAATGGATCAATTATATTCAGAATAAATATGGGACTAGAAAGTTTCATTTAGTATATGAATAAGTATTAGTATTATATGATGTATTATTAATTAGTTATTATTATTCAGTTATTTAGTTATGTTAAGAGGAGTTAAAGTGCGATAGAATCTAAAGTGTCTTTTTTTGGTTGGTTAGCATATTTTAGCTTAAGTTGGTCAAAGTTTATACCCTGTATTCAGCTCTGGGAAGTCAAGGGGGGGAGGGGAAGGGTGGGAAAGTGGGGGGGAGGGGAGGGAGGGAGTTTATGTTTTTAAAAATGTATTTTAAAACTTTTCAATAAAAAAATAAAAATAAAAGAAGGGAAGCATAAATTGGCACAGACAAATAAAAATCTGCAAGACTTAGTTACAATAACAGAAAGGGAAAAGGCACCCTATCCCTTAGGTCTTCAAAATATACCTGAGGATAAGGAAGAAGATTTTTTTAAAAAACAAACAGATTACAGAGCTGTTAGCGGAAATGCCAGAAATTGGGAGACAAAAAGTGAAAAGAGAAGCTGAAAAAGAAGGAAAGTGAGAGTTGTTTAGTGAATATAAATGGGAAGAATTCCCCCTCAAAAATACCCTACTTAAATTGTTTTTCCCATTCCAAGCAATATCCACAAAAACAGAGGAAGAATTCTTTGGCAATTTTATTACCTTGGCCTGGAAAGCTATTTGGCAAAGAAAGAAAGCTAGAGTTAGACTCAAAAAGCAGAAGATCTGGCTTACCAGATGCGGCATTATATGATCAAATATCTGTTTGAATTAGGATAGCACCTCTTTTTTGATATGGGAAATATGAAAATATTAGAATGGCTTGTATAAATGAAATTTTTAGCCACACAAATGTAACCAATTTTGAGAAAATCATTGCTGACAAAGATATTTTGAATACTGATGGGAATTTAAATTTAAATAAGAGCTCAAAAAACAGGATATTAATTTAATAAAGAGACTTTAATTGAAAATACAACTGAAGTATAAATTGGTCAGAAAAGAGGTTATAAAGTGATACTATTGTTATTTGTATAACACTAGAAAAATATGGTGAGGATGTGTGTATTTAATTTTGTATGTATTAATAGTAATAAAAACTGCTTAGTGTTGGGAAAATGAAAACACTATGGGAAGAAGAGAGGATCAGGAAAAAAACACTGAATTGGATAGTATTGAAGAGATTTATATTGAAGAAGGTAAGATGCAATATTGAATAACAAATGGACCCGGACATCACATTGTTTACTAAGCGCTTATGACTTGTAATAATAGAAAATGAATAAAACACTTATAAAAAAACGTTAGCCCATTTGAGTGCCTTCTTTCAATCAATTTTACTGGCCAATTTTACCAGTCACTGAATCAAGCAGACTCAAACAGATTTTTAGTAGTATATAGATTTAAGGAATCCTTATTTCCATGCCTTTTGAAAAGTCTTCATTTTATTACCATGCCTTTTTATTACAGGAAAAAGGCAGGAAATATACAAAATCTGAACATCCAACGTGTGATCTTATTTGTAATCTGTAAAGTGCAGCCTACATTCTAAAATGTAGAAAGTTTGAGGATATGTAACAGGAATCATAAGGAATCGGCCACAACTGATCACTGTTGCAGCATAGTACATATAATCTGCTCTTTATTGTTCTATTCCCTCTTTCCTTGTCTTTGCAAAATACAAACACTGCATTGAAAATCCTATCAAATATAACTTTTAATGCTATTATTTTTAGGAAAGGAGGCCCCATGGTCACAGAAGTGCCCAGGAGCCGCAAAAGTCAGAATGTAACTCTGCCTCCTAGTGCAGTAATGCTCTCTTTTCGGCACCAGAGATGGCATTAAATATTTGCAGAGGTTTCCAGGTGGAGAGGAAAGAACGAGCAGGGAAGGGTGAGCAACCAGTCCCGACACGCCTCTGGAGATCTCCTTTGGTGTTTATTTGGCTCTCTTTTCAAGTAACTTTTCAAACAAGAAAAGAAATCCAATGAAATAGAAAGCTTCCATGTGGCAAAGGATCCTAGAGATTCATTTCCATGCTGAATGGTAGAGTCTCTGCTTGTGTCTGGAGAGAGGCGGTCAAACAAAATCAAGATGGTGACCATATACTGCTCAAAAAAATAAAGGGAACACAAGATAAGACATCCTACT
>JAKJMR010001103.1:146313-170328 GCA_024449315.1 Daboia siamensis
ATCTCATATCTATGACTCTACAGCAGCCTTTCTCAAACTTCAGCAGCTTTCAGGTCTAAGGACATTAACTCCCTAAATTCCTCAGTGAGCTTTCTGGCTGGGGAATTCTGGGAATTGAAGCCTACGCATCTTAAAGATGCTGAGATTGAGAACTACTGCTCTGTAGCAATGACGTTTGCAACAATGAAGGGTCAGGGCTTTGGTTGCATAGGTGCAGCTGCCATCTTCATATTTTCTACACCAGTGTGAGTGGGTCCAGTCTGTAATGTATTGGGCCTCTTTACTTGAACTGTTTCCATGTTTCTTTGAATGCTGCTTGAGATTGCTTAATCAGGGAGTCTGTGTAACAGTCACAGGTGGCCCAGACATGCAGTCTCCAGGACGACCATTGGTTGGCTCTGGGGCGGGAATAGGTTCCTTCAAACCTATTGGCTGCTGCCTAGTGGCCAGCTGTATAAGTAGCTGCATAGAAGCCTTGGTTTTCAGTTCAGTTCTTGTTATCCAATAAAGCAATGTTCCTGTTTAAACTCTCTCGTCTCGCCTCCTGCTTGCAAGAAGCCCAGTACACAACACAGTCCATATCTAGGATACAAACCCATCCCTTTTGCCTTACTCTCCTGTCCCTTGCAGCCCTGCCCTCCCACCCCCCAAAAAATAGCATCCAACCCCCCACCACGACCCCAGCAGTTCCCCATCGCTTCATTAAAGCACACTTGACACAGAATCTCCATGTGAATGTTTCCTCCTCCGTTTCCTGTTTGGGAGGGGAGGCAAGGATTAGTTTGGTGGTAGGAAGGCGAGGGTGATCTCCGAGGAGTCCCCAAGAGCAAACTTGATAGCTCCCTCTTTTGGGACAAGACTATTTTAAAAGGAAAGAGAGGCCCCTCTTCTCTTGTAATTATGAGTGGAAGAAGCAATGGAGTTTGGGGTAAGCTGCTGGGCTTCTCCCCAGCCTCCAGGGAGCCCTTGTGCAAGTTCTACTCTTAAGTAAGGCTGCAATAAGGAAATGAGCAGGATCAGACGGCAGAAGGCAATTATTGCCAGTTAATTACCTAAGATACTTATCACAGCTGGGCAACCTGAGCGGCTTGCCCAGCTCCTCAGATTACCGTCTTTGAGGAGCTCAGAGGTCCCTCCAACTGAGACCTTACTCATAGGTTGCTCTCCTTCACCTCCAGGGGTGTTTCCTCTGTGGAGGCAATGCTGTTTGCTTCGTGGAGGGAGAGCAGGGACTGCCTTCAGCTCATCCCAGGGTCAGTTCACTTCTGGGGTCTCCTCCGGCTGCAGAAAACCTTCCAAAAGTTATGCGGCGGAGGGGGGGTACCATAAGAGACCAGCATTGCTTTAGGAAGATCGCAGAAACCTTGACCCCTCAATGTGACATCATTGCAGTGATTTGCACACCTTCTAGTTTCTAAAGATTACCCATGCCCACTTCATTGCTTTCATATGCCAATTATTTGCATTTAAAAGCATCTTTGGCTAGGTTTTATTTTATCCTGAAAAGCCAGTGAAAACCCGTTAAATGAATACCTTAGATCATTTATTATGGTGGTGCTTCCGAGCTATCCATTTTCAAGGTCCCTCAGTCCCATATTGTTGGTTATATTGAAAGAGAATGAAATACAGTAATTAGCTAATTTGTTTTTGTATAATATGGATATTAATGTACAATACAGGTACAACTTTTCTTTCCCGCAATTCTTCAAAAAAAAATCAAACTGAATTATTTAACAACTTATGCTCTGTCCTCATAACAAAATGTTGCAAAACTTTTAGATGTGCAAGTATAACATATTTCCCAAATTGTTTGGGAACATAATGTTATTTTTAAATATTCTAAAATGTTTCATTAAATAACATGTTTCTATCTTGCCAAGTCTATCATTAGAAGTGGCTAGCTTACATATGACAAAAAATATATATCATTAAATACTGTACTTGCAATATTAATTTGTAATATATACTTGAATATAATTGCACACATAACTCTGTCCTGTCTCAAAACCAAGGAGTGAAAGTTGGTTAATAAGCACTAGGAAGTAGGATCGAAGGCAGTTTAACTTCATTTAAATGAGTTAAAGCCTTCCCACTGAATCTTAGGGGGGGGGGGGAATCCCCTAATGAAAGTCTACAGTATGCTTGTATTTTGAGGGAATACAAATATCAGTTTGGGGGTTTGGAGGGAAATCTTGGAAACAACCCCGATAAAGAATTCTCAGGTTGAATTCATACATTGCACCAAGCCTTAATGTGATGTATAAGATTTTAGCTCAGCATAACAGATGAACTCAGGAATATGTGGCTTAGTTGGTAAATTATAAGTTAGTAAGATAATGCAATGTAAAAACCAGTTGGAGAAGGGATAGGTCTAGAATGTTCTTCTCCAAGGCATGGGAGGAATTGGCTAAAGAACTGGAATTAAGAAGGTGCCCACAGAAATTGCTTCTCAAAAGCTTTGCGGATACATTCTTAGAATCATGGAAGGGAGTTTGGAGGTCTTCTAGTCCAACAACCCCCACCTAAGGCAGGAGACCCTTTACCATTCCAGTCAAATTGCTTTCTAATCTCTTCGTGAAAACCTCCAGTGGTGAAGCACCCACAATTTCTGGAAGGAAGCCATTCCAATGATGAATTGTCCTCACTGCCAGGAAATCTCTCCTTACTTCCAGGTGGGAGCTGTCTTTAATGAGCTTCCACCCACTGCTTCTTCTCCTGCCCTCAGGTGCTCTGGAGAATAAGTCAACCCCCTCTTCTCTGTGGCAGCCCCTCAAGTCCTGGAAGACAGCCATCAAGTCCCCCCTAGTCCTTCTCTTCCATAGGCTGGACATACCCAGTTCCCTTAAGTACTCATCGTAAGATTTGGTCTGCAGAGCCCTGATCACTTTGGTTGCTCTTCTCTGCACTCCGGCCCCTGTTACCTCCCCAGCAGTGAAGGAACAGTGATCTTGTGCCTTTTAGATCTGCAATCCCCAAGTTCTAGCAAGTGGCAAATGCTTATCTCCTGCCATGAAATGCTTCACTGACCCAATTCTGCTCGTTAAACTGCTCCTGAGAGCACACAACCATGTTCATTTTCTCCCCAATTCAGAGCACTCGCACCAGACTTGTCAACATGAAGAAGAGTGACTTACCTGTGGGGAAAGGGTTCTGTTGGACCACATCCAGGTAATTGTGGACAAGGTGATAGAGGGGATCCAGAGGTCCTGGAGCTTGGTGTTGAGCAGGAATATGCTGATCAGCACCCACATTGGCAAACTGGAAGGTCAAGAGAGGGTTTCCTCCTGCAGAGCACTGTTGGGAGTGCACCGAATCTTGGTGGGCAAAGGCAAAGGCCAGGAGGATGAGGACCACATGTCCCATTCCAGACTCCAGCAGGGTCCAAGACTAGATTTGTTTCACAAGTGGGCCTTGTCCCCAGATACTCTAGCAAGAGAGGACCCTGGGGACAGCAAGGCCTTTTCTTCCTTCCTGCCAATCAGAGGAGCCACCTTTTCTAGCCCTGTAGATCTTCTTCCAGGTCCCAAGTCCAGCTGGCCCAGGAGAAGACAGCCAGAAGAAGAGCACTTAGGACCACTTCTGATGGGTGCTTCTCCACCTTCAGCTAAGCAAGTCTACCTCCTGCCGAACCACTTCCACTTCCAAAGAAGTGTGGGGAAGGTGTGTGTGTGGGGGGAGGGGGGGGTGGAAGACACAAAAACCAGCCGGACAGGTTTGATGCCTCCTGATGACAAGGCCCTTCCTGCTGCTTTCCAGCTCGTGGGATGGAGCAGGGTGGGGCCACTGCACTGGGTGGAAGGGAGAAAAGCGTGAAGCCGAGTTTTTCCTCCAGGAGCCCTTCAAGGGCTTATCCCCAATTTGTTTCTCTGCGCTTTATTCTGGGGGGGGGGGGGGTTGGTTCCCACGTGTGGTGGGTTTTTCTGAAGACAGCAGCAGCTGACTGGGTTGGAAAAGAAAAGAGGCTGGTCAGACGGAGAAAGGAGAGGCATCCAGATGTTGGTTTGGACCTGTGGTGGTAGAGATGAGTTGAGCCGGCTCGCATCTCTCATCTCACCCCCAGCAGTGCTGGGGCCGTGGAGGAAAAAGGGTTGGGGTCCCAGTCTCCGGAGCTTCCATACGTCTCGCCAAATGCCAAATTGGTACTCTCTGGTTGTGTACTACAATTCATTTCTCTCCCCAAACTGTACCAAGAGGACACGGAGGAAATAGGGAATGGCATGTTTAAAGAAAACTGCCAAACAGATAGATCTTCCTTCCTTCCTTCCCTCCCCTCTTCCTTCCCTCCCTCCATCCTTCCTTCCGTCCTTCCTTCCTTCCTTCCTTCCTTCCTCCCTCCCTCCCTCCCTCTTCCCTATTTTTTAACATCTGTAGGCCTACTTATTCACTCTACAGCTTTCACCTTTCCTACTTCAAGATGGAATGGAATTTTATGGTTCTGTCAGTTTTTACACCCCAGGAAGACTTAGTAGCCACGTGGGACCCTGGGCCAGCAGCCCTTGGAGCTAAGACTAAAAAAGTCAGTTTTAAGAGTTTCCAGACTAGGTTTAACTAACAATAGCTGATTCAAGGTGGCACTACTCCTCCTGTACTCAGTGTAAAATTGGTTTAGGATTGGAAACGAAAAATAGAATAACTTATGGATTTCCATGAATAAATTAATAACAGCATTTTTCTGGACATCTGTCAGAACCTATAATGGTGTTTATGTCAGAACCCATATTCTAAGGGGACTCTTTTATACCTTTAATTGTAACTCTACTCTTTCTATACTTCTGGGTTCTCCCATGCTCCTGGAGCACTGCAGGCTATTGCTCTGTTTTCCTCTATCACTGCACTGTTACACTTGCTGTTTCTGCATACTTCCTCTGTGAACTATCTTTCCCCTTGATGTCAGCTAGAAGCAGGGGGGGGGGGGGGGGGGAGAGAGAAGAAAGGAATGCGCCTGTGGCAACTGGTTTATCTCTGCTTTTGGAAGGGAAGGTGTGAAGAGCTGACAAAACATCGCTGCAACTCTGAGACAGTCTGGCCTTATCTGCTCTTTCCCACAACAGACTTAACACCTGGGGATTAGCCCATTCGAACTGACTGGATGAACTTTGGGGTGGGGTTTGCTTGGAACACTTTTAACCTATTGATCTGAGCAGGAAACCCTCAGATCCTGTCTATTATGCCTGCTATCAGCTTCTCCTAATAAAAGTTCCTTTTGGAAGAAACTGCTTTCACAAGTTTTGCTTTCTTCGGATGAGGTTTTGAAGTGGGCCCTGACAGTTTTCCTCCTAAAAAATTAGTGGCTAAATCAAATAAATTATTCACCTCAAGCACTCAGTAAAAAGCTCAACTCTTCTAAAAAATATTTTGTTCTTAACCCTATTTCCATATATTGAAAGAATTAAATGTCATACGTTAAAGAGTGAAATCAAAACAGGCAGGCAATTTTACCCAAAACATATGCTCACATTGTTGGAAATGTAACCCTAAAAATACATCTTAATTAGAATGTAGTTGTTTCTAAATTAGGGCTCCAGGTTGGATGTTCTTTGGTCATTGAAGCTATTAATGATCTCTCATCAAGAAGCACATGACTCTCATCATCACATAGATCTTCTTGAAGACATCTGTCCCTCATCTGGTCCTTTAGGTCTTTCATTCATTGCCACTGAAATTGAGTTAATCTACTTTGCTGCTCATCATCCTCTTCTTCTCTTTCCTTCCATCTTTCCCAGCATCAGAGCCTTCTCCAGAGAGCTGGGTCTTCACACAAGGTGTCCAAAGTAGGATAATGTGAGCCTGACCATCTGGGCCTCAATGGAGTTGATTTATTCAATGAACCATCCGTTTGTTTTCTTGACTGTCCCCCATGCTGATATCTTCTCTGTTCAAAAGTGTTCAAAAGTGTTCAAAAGTGTCAATACAAAGTCCAACTTTAACATCTGTGGGTTATCCCAGGGAATACTCTGGTTGCATGATTCCAATCTCAGCTTCCGCTTATGCAATACGCATCAACCACATCCTAGGAATGAAAACCAGATGTTGCTGCAGCTAAACAAGAAATGTGGGTGAGACACCAACCTTTCTGAAAGCCAGCAAAAATTTGCCAGTTAAGATCTTATGCATCAGAAGACTTGTAGGCAAGTGATTGTCTGTCTTGGTGATATCACCCTCTTGGATACATGTAAAGCTCCTGAGTTTTTCTATGCGTGTGTGTGTGTGTGTGTGTGTGTGTGTTTGTGTGTAGGTGACTTCAAGTCAGTTTTTGACTCCTGGCAACTGCCTGGACATGTCCCTGCAGTTGGCAAGATTTTGGAAGTAGTTTGCCATCGCCAGCTTCTTAGGGCTGAGAGAGAGGGAGGATCCAAGGTCACCCAACTGGCTTCATGCCAAAGATGAGACTAGAACTCACCATCAACGTCAGGCCTGCCATCTTTGGGGGGAGGAAATTGGGGAAGTAAGGAGTGGGAATGGACAGCAAAAGCGGGGGGGGGGGGGGAACAACAATGTTGTGTACCGGGTTCGTTGCTTGAGCAAAGAAACGCGGTGAGTGAGTTCAGTCAGGAACATTCTTTATTGGCTTGCAGGAACCGAACTGGGGAACAGGGCTGCGAATGCAGCTATTTATACCCTGGCCTCTAGGTGGCGGCCAATAGGTTTAAAGCAACCTATTGCTGCCCTAGAGGCAGCCAATGGTGGCACTGGAGACGGGTTGTCTGAGGAGCTGGGAGCCACTAGCCAGCTTTCCTGCGTAAGCAACCATCCAGCATTCAAACCCACATGATACGCTCAGTAAAACAAAGCCCAATACATTACAAACAGGATGACAGGAACCAGAGGTCTTGATCTGGAATAAACCGGCCAATCAAGGAGGGAGCCTGAGAATGGAATGCAAAACTACACCAAAGAGGCACCAAACCTGAAAGCTGTTCCAAAAAGATCAAAGGCGAATGTTATTGGAGACTGATGGATTGGTCAAGGGCGGAGGGCCAGAGAAAGGGGGAAATTGCACAGGAATATTCAGATCCAGCTTTGCTTATGGTGTAACCACTTGACTTTGGTAAAAGAACCTTTCACTTCAAATAAATGGAGTCAAGGGTCTTTCTTTCCTAAACACCCAAGTTGGGACAAGCCTGACAATCTCCTGGTTTCTATCCCAGTGCCTTAACCGCTACTGGCCCTCTGCCATAGTCTCTGGAGGCCAATATTTAAAAATCAGGGGGGGGGAAATGTCCTCACAGTCACTTCTATATCAGCACATTCCATATTCCTGCACTCTTGCACAGAAACATCCAACATCTGGTGCAGAATCTTTTCTTTAAAGGTAGACAGAAAAAAGAGAGGTGCTAAAATTAGAATAGAAAAGAGTTGGAAGAAACCTTGGAGGTCTTCACCCCCCTGCTCAAGTAGGAGAATCTATACCATCTCAGACAAGTTACCATCCAATCTCTTCTTAAAAACCTCCAGTGATGGAGCACCCACAATTTCTGGAGGCAACTTCTGCCACTGGTTGATTGTCCTCACTGTCAGGAAGTTTCTCCTTAATTCCAAGTTGCTTATCTCTTTGATCAGTTTCCAACCATTGTTTCTTGTCCTGCCCTCTGGTGCTTTGGAGAATAACATGACCCCCCTCTTCTTTGTGGCAGCCCCTCAAATATTGGAATACTGCTATCATCTCTCCCTATTTCTTCTTTTCTTTAGACTAGCCAAACCCAAGTCCTGCAGCCGTTCTTCATATGTTTTAGTCTCCAGGCCTTGGATCATCTTAGCTGCTCTTCTCTGAATTTTTTTCTAAACTGTCAACATCTTTTTTGTGATATGGTGACCAAAATTGGCTGCAGTATTTCAGGTGTGGTCTTACTAGGGTTTGTAAAGTGGTATTAATACATTGTGCGATCTTGATTCTATGTCTCTTATTTATACAACCCAGGACAGTATTAGCTTTTTTGGATGCTGCTGCACACTGCTGGCTCATAGTCAAATGATCATCCACTAGGACTCCAAGGTCCCTCTCATAGTTGCTGTTTTTAAGCCAGGTCTCGCCAAATCTGTACCTTTGATTTTTCCTGCCTAAATGTAAAACTTTGTTTTTCTTCACATTAAAATTCATTTTGTTGGATAGGGCCCATTGTTCAAGATCTTTTTGGATCCTGGAATGTTGTTTATTCCTGCCAGTTTGATGTCATCTGCAAATTTGATCAGTTCCCCTTCTATTCCTTCATCTAAGTCATTGGTGAAAATATTAAAGAGTACTGGGCCTAAGACAGAGCCTTATGGTACCCCACTGCTTACTTCTCTCCATGTGGATGTAGTACCATTGAGGACTACTTGCTGAGTATGGTTTGTCAGCCAGCTGCAGACCCATCTGGTGATGATATTGTCTATTCCACCTTTTTCTACCTTACCAAGAAGAAGGTTGTGGTCCACTTTATCAAATGCCTTAGTGAAATCTAAGTATACTGTGTCCACACCATTTTACTGGCCTATTAATTTAGTCAAAGAATGAAATAAGATTGGTTTGGCATGATCTGTTTTTAACAAACCTGTGCTGGCTGCTAGTTATAACTTTGTTTGCTTCTAGTTGTTCACAGATTTTTTTTATTATCTTTTCCAGGATCTTCCCAGGTATTTATGTTAGACTGATTGGTCTGTAGTTTCCTAGGTCTGTTTTTATTTCCTTTCTTGAAGATGGAAACCACATCAGCCCTTTTCCAATCCTCAGGTACTTCCCCGGTGCCCCACAATTTTTGAAAGATATGGTGCAATAGGTTCTGAGATAGCATCTGCCAGCTCCTTCAGAACTCTAATATATAATCTGTCGGGTCCTGGTGATTTATATTTGTCAAGGTAGGATATGTGTTCTCTTACCATTTTCTTGTTTATTTTAATATTAGTTTGTCTTTTGCAATAGCTTTTTTGGTATGTTGGGTTATAATTTCTTTTTTGTGTGAAGACTGTTACAAAGAATGAGTTAAGCAGCTCTTCTTTCTCCCTGTTGCTTGTAATTTCCTTGCCATCTTCTCTTTCCTTGACTATTTTCTTATTAATATGTTGAAAGAACTTTTTTTATTGTCCTTGATTTCTGTTGCAAATCTTCATTCATTCTGAGCTTTTGCTTTCCTGACTTCTTCTTTGCATGTTCTGGCTGTCTGCTGATAATCAGCCTTAGTTATGTGTGCCTCTTTCCATTTTTTGTACTTGTCCATTTTGTCTTTCAGTTTGCTGGTTTCTTCTTGAATTTCTTGTTTTTCTTTTCAGTGGTATTGTGCTGGACTGGGCTTTTATGATCGCATTTTTCAAAGTTTCCCATGCTTCTTGAGTTGTTTTCCCCTTTAGGATTTTCGTCCATGGAATCTTTCCTAGATTCTCTCAGTTTGTTAAAGTTGGCTCTTTTAAAGTTTAAGAAACTGGTTGGATTATTTTCTACTGCTTGTGTTTGCATTATATTGATCCCCTCTATCACTTTTTCTTTATTAGTAAGAATTAGATCCAGTATAGCTTTACTTCTAGTTCCCTCCTCTATCTTTTGGATGATGAAGTTGTTGATTAGGTTGGTTAAGAATCTGTTTGATCTCCCGCTCGCTGCAAAGTTTGTCTCCCAGTTGATATCTGGGTAGTTGAAATCTCCCATTACTACTGTGGTGTGCTTCCTACATGTTTGTTAACTGGTTGACAAAGAGTTCATCTATTTCCTTTGATTGCTTGAGTGGCCTTTAATATACACCTATGGCAATGTTACTTTTTTTCCCCTTTTATATTGACCCATATACATTCTGGAGGGTTTTTGTCTTTGATCACATGCATTTCTGTAGATATGTAGTGTTCTCTTACATATAGTGCAACTCTTCCTCCTCTTTTTGTAGATCTATTTCTTTTGAACAATTTGTATCCATCCATCAGTACATTCCAGTCATGGGTTTCATCCCATCAGGTTTCTGTAATGCCAACTATGTCATACCCTTCCTTGTGTACTATTGCTTCTAGTTCGCCCTGTTTGTTCCCCAAGCTTTGAGCATTTGTATATAAGCATTTATGCTTGTCTGTGGGTATGTTTCCTGCATCTCCTGATTGTTGTTTGAGTTTTCCTTTTTTCTCATCACTACCTACCTCATTTTTTGATCAGCTTTTGATGAGTTGACAAAACTTTGAAATCTGCCAATAATCTCCCCCACAAAGAGCTGTTGCAATCATCAAGCTAGCCCACTTGCAAACAGCCCCATTTGCCAATATTTTCTTTAAAAGAGTTGTTCCTCAAGGATTCCTCACTGTGTTTTGATGAAACGTTGGGAAAGGTTAGTTGTGTTTCTGCTTCATTGCTCTGCTATTTTTGTGGCAAGAAAAGAGAATCAATGAGATTCCTCATCCGATCCATTTTAGGAACCAAACTTAAAAGAAACTGCTATTTATTTCCATTGTTTCTTAATCTTTGGCCTCCTCTAATGGCTGAAAGCAGCTATAACAGAGTGGAAAAAAGGAAGGAAGGGAGGGAGGTGTATAATATAGGACATGGTGGTTTATTATCAGTAATAGTTTTTTCCCCTAAAATATATATATAACTCCTTTTTATTTTTTAAAAGATGTTATTCTATGACTGAAAAGAAACAGAAGGAATATTTTGAGAATTTATATGATGTAAACATCATATAAGATATTGATAAAAAAAGGAACAAAAACACATCACCATTTTCTTATAAGTAATACTGAACTGGAACACTTATAAACAAAATCATTTATCAGTTCAGTACTTTTAAGAACTGATATTCCATTTAGAGCAGAAATGGATAAAAAACAGTAAAGATGACAGCACTGTCACTCCAATTTCTAAGAATATAATAAGAATTAATAAGAACTTTTAACTTATCTACAACAGGACACTTAGACTAAGATAGAAAGGTCCGTGTATGAAATTATAATTCATAAACAAAAGTGCAAATAGATCCATTTCTTTATCAAATTCATTAGCATCAGCATGTGGCAGTTGAGATTTTCTTGAACACCTGTATGTGTGTAGCCCATTTAAATTCTGGATATTAAAGTCAAATTCAAATTCAGAATAGAGCTGGAAAGGATCTTCGAGGTCTTCTAGTCCAACCCCCTGCTCAGGTAGGAGGCCCTGGCCTATAACATTTCAAACAAGTGACTGTCTAGTCTCTTCTTTTTGGGTTTACAAAGTTTTATTAGTTTATAATATATGATACAATGGAAATACAAAAGTAAATAGTAAAAGAGATGAGGAATGGAAAAGGGAGTAGAGAAGTGATGTAAGGGAGAAAAAAAGGGGAAAAAAGGCATTGACTTCTGACTTCCTTTGGTGCAATAGAATATCAACTTCAAACCTCAACTTTTTACTTTTACAAAATAATATAAACTAGCCATTTCAATAACATCAAATCTAATTGGTAAAGCCCAAAATGAAAGTTTCATTTTTTTCCATTCGAGCACAAAATCCAGAAGCGGTTTCCACTTAGCAATAAAGGTATTCGTATTCTTTTCTTTAACCAGCACAGTGAGTTTAACCATCTCTGCCAGCTCCGTCACTTTTGGCAACCGTTCCTCCATTGTGGGAATCGACGTGGTCTTCCACTTCTGAGCGTAGAGTACTCTTGCTGCTGTCAACATATATAACATCATAGAACAAAAGGTTGCTCTAGAAGAGTTAATGGGATTTGAAATAGTTAAAAAGATTAAATATTTGGGGGTTTATCTGTCAGCTTCAAATGTGAAGTTATATAAGAATAATTATGAAATGTTATGGGTAAAATGTTATATAAGAATAATTATGAAATGTTATGGACAGAGGTTCGCAACATTGTACAAGAGGTAGCAACCAAAACCATCCCAAAGAAAAAGAAATGCAAGAAAGCAAAATGGCTGTCTGAGGAAGCTTTGCAAATAGCTGAGGGAAGGAGGGAAGCGAAAGGCAAGGGAGAAAAGAAAGATACGCCCAATTGAATGCAGAATTCCAGAGAATAGCTAGAAGAGATAAGAATGCCTTCTTAAATGAACAGTGCAAAGAAATAGAAGAAAACAATAGAATAGGGAGGACCAGAGATCTTTTCAAGAAAATTGGAGAGATGAAGGGAACGTTTAATGCAAAAATGGGCATGATAAAGGACCAAAATGTTAGGGACCTAACAGAGGCAGAAGAGGTTAAGAAGAGGTGGCAAAATTACACAGAAGAACTATACAAGAATGAGCTTAATGTCCCTGATAATCACAGTGAGGTGGTCACTGACCTCGAGCCAGACATCCTAGAATGTGAAGTGAAGTGGGCCTTAGAAAAGCTGAGCAACAACAAAGCTAGTGGAAGTGACAGTATTCCAGCTGAGCTATTCAAAATCTTAAAAGACAATGCAGTAAAAGTGCTACACTCAATTTGCCAGCAAATTTGGAAAACTCAACAGTGGCCACAGGATTGGAAAAGATCAGTTTACATTCCAATTCCAAAGAAAGGCAGTGCCAAAGAATGTTCAAACTATCGCACCATTGCACTCATTTCTCATGCTAGTAAAGTCATGCTTAAAATCCTACAAGCTAGACTTCAGCAGTATGTGGATCGAGAACTACCAGAAGTACAGGCAGGATTTCGAAGAGGCAGAGAAACTAGAGATCAAATTGCCAACATACGCTGGATCATGGAGAAAGCTAGGGAGTTTCAGAAAAACATCTACTACTGCTTCATTGACTATGCTAAAGCCTTTGATTGTGTGGATCATAACAAACTGTGGCAAGTTCTTAAAAGAGATGGGAGTACCAGACCATCTTATTTGTCTCTTGAGAAACCTATATGCGGGGCAAGAAGCAACAGTGAGAACTGGACATGGAACCACTGATTGGTTCAAAATTGGGAAAGGAGTTTTTTGTATTTAAAAATGTATTGTAAAACTTTTTAATAAAAAAAACAAAATGCAGAAAAAAGAACAGCAGGCACTTGGCAAAACATAGTGAAAACAGAAGAGAAAAGGAAAAGAAATTTCTTTATATCTACTGCTAAACCATATAGTTAGAAACTCAAGAAGACAGACTGATATCAGAATGGGACATTTCTGAAGGTTTTCACACCAGCCCTCCTATTCTGCTGAAGCCCTTGCAGCATTCAGTGGCAATGGAGCAGAGGGCACGGTGACTGAGGCTCTCTCTTTTACATCCTACCTGACTGTTCCTTCTGTTCCTCGTAAACATAAAAGAATATGAATGAATCTTGCCAACTTGGGCTTATCTTGCCAGAGCCCTGGATTGGTTGCCTTTGGGTCCATGCAACGAAAACACACTTCTTCAGTGAAGCCCAAATTTAGTTGCCCAAGTGTGAGAGCACAAGAGTTGCACTATAGAGATACACATTAATGTATCCTCATATGATAGCCTATTTTCACTAAGATATCCTCATAGCTAACTGAACCCTTTTGGATGTATGGAAATGACTTTTGGAGGTGCTCCTTCAAAGACTGCATGAATTGGCGTCTTAGGTAGCAATTGGTTTCCTTCAGAATAATTACAAGAAGCTTTCTCGTATCGTAATTTAGTCTGAAATTGCTATATTTTGTTCATTTCTGTTTACAGGGCATTCCTGTCATTTTCACCAAATCATTGTAATGTTTTCTTCACTTTTAAAGTGAAGAAGATATAAGGTTTTTCATAAGGTTTAAACAAGAATTTTTGCAGGAGGCAGTAGAGAAGACACCGTAAAACTCAACTTTGCAAGGAAGGAATGAAAATGCAATAAAGGTAGTCCTCATTTAGCAACCATTTGCAGTTACGACAGTGATGACAAAGTGAGTTTGCAAGTATTCCTTGCATTTGTGATCAGCATTATGTCAGAAAAGCAAAGAAAAGCTGAAGGAAGATCAAAAACCTGGTCATTCTTTCCCATAACGTGGAAGGACCTACCTCAGCTAAGCCTCTGAAGAAAGCAGAACTTTTGAAACAGGCATTGTCTCAAAAGGAAACTTTTATTAGAGGCTTGTGACAGCAGAGAATCAAGGCAGAATCTGAGAGAAAAACCCGCATGAGCAGCTGATGGCCAGCTGTGCCTATAGTATCACATTTTATATTGTATCTTGGGCACATCTGGATGGAAGGCCATCTAGCAAGGCTTTGGCTGTAGCCAACATCCAAAAATCTGCGTCGGAATGTCTCTGGAAAGCCAAACATCTTGGGTTCCATGTTTTCTTGTGATAGCCTTGAAATGTAGGGCAGTGTCTTAATCACCAAACCATCAATGGAGGTTGGACTGAGGACTCTACCACTTAGGCCTCTCCTGCATGACAGTAAAACTGATATCTGATGTTGGAACTTCATCTCTTCTCTTCTTTATAGCACTTCAGTCACGAACAGAGTTTAAAAATATTAACAACTATGGGGTTACCAGTACTTGTTCCTGCATAGCTGGAACAGAGTGAGGATTGCTAACTTTTCACCATTCAGGGAAAGTTTATTCAAGAAGAAAGAAGTGATCTGTTGTGAAAATGAAAGCTTTTTTCCTTCCATGAAAGTGAAGATTGGCTACCAAGCAAGGTGAGTGGTCAGGAGAAGGACTGGCTGTTTTCTTTGCTCCCAAGCTGAGCTCTTGATAGCCTTCGCTGATGCGCTCCTTGCCTTCTGCAGTGACACCACGTTTCCTCATTAGATTCTCCTCTGAAATTTCTCTTGCCATCTCAGAATGTCCAGGGTTACCATAGAGACAGGAGTAAACACTTTTAAATGATTCCATCCTTACTGACCACTCTTTACTGGACATTGTCTCAGTAGGAGGTAGTGCCAGTATCTAGTGGTCTTTGAAGACCACCATTTCTTCCATCATGACAGATAGGAATTGGGCCATCTCACCCACTGAAGGAATTCCTTGTTACTCCAGAAGTCTCAGTCAGAGAGAAATAGTTGAATTAAGAGGCAGAGCTCGGGAAAGGAGAAGTTTGCGGATGGGCTGTACAAGAAAAAGCCAGGGAATCCATGATGGAATGAAGCCAGAAGAAAACCAATAGGGTGAGCCATCTCTAAACCCAATTTTGGGAAATTCTTGACTTTTTATTGGATGTATTCATACCTTTGCTACTGTATTCAGTGGAGTTTTATATCTGCTAACAAGATGTGATTTTTCAAAGTATTTTTCTCTATAGAAATAGATGTTTAATTCTTGTATTTTATTTATTCTTTATTTCTTCATCACATCTAAAGTTTAGCAGCGGCAGTGATGGAAGAAAGGTGTGAAAGGAAGTATGAATGGCAAAGCAGGAAAACAAATATCCTGATGAATTGCCTGTTTATTTCTCTGTGGCCGAAGATTTCAGTCCTTTTAAAGTTTTGGAGGGGATGTCAACACTTTTGGGATCCTTACTTTTTGAGTGCCCAAATATTTTTATTTTGAAGAAGTCTCCAGTAAGCAAGGAGCAGACAAGGGTATCGCTCTCAAACTATTTATGGAATAACTTATTATAGAGTGACTAAACTACCTCAGCCCCTCCATCTACTTCCAAGGAAGTTGTAAAAAGAAAGAAAATGTTCCTTTCTCACCAACCAATTTTTCTTTCCCTTTCATTCTGGGGCTTGTGTGTGTGGAGAAGGACTTTGTGCCTGGGGGAGTTATAGAGCATTAGCCTCTCTAGACATTTCATGATGAGGGCCTAGGTCAAAAACAGTGTTTTCTTATTTAAATCCCTTCATCCAGAGATGTGCAGCCTTAGTTCTCACCAAATGCTAAAGCTTTAAAATGAAAGAGGGGTAAAGCGTGTTAAACAAATAAGTAGATAAGTATATTATGAGGGCATCTCAGGAGACGAAGGACCTGCTTCTTTCTGTATGTTACAGATGTTGTAAACCAGGGGTATCAAACTGGCAGCCCACGGGCTGGATTCATCACACGCAGGCCACGCCCACCACAGCTCCACAAAAGCAAAAAATGTCGCAATACATCACAAGACACAATCGGGTTTGACACCCATGTTGTAAAGAATTGTGCCTCCTGCTGGCTGAGTGGCAGCCATTTTCCCTTCAAGAAATACCACTGGATAAAAATATTATTAGGGATGATCCAGAGATGAATGGCTAATGGTCTTGCTTCCTTCTATTTTGTCTTACAGAAGACATAAACGAACTGTCCACTCAGCTGACAGGCTGTCACCCCTTTAATAATGGACAAAGTCCAAATTCTTTTTGTAAAGATGTTTTTCAACAATGTTAACGTAATAACATATTATGGATGACTAATGGCCTTGTTTCTGTCACAAGCATCCTTGTCGATGAACCACAAACACTGCTAAGGAACGAGTGACGAGGTTTATTCTTCTGACACACAGCTGGAGCAAACTGCAATAAAGTCAGTGTTGGCAGCATCCTGCTCCAATGCTCTTTTATCGTGTGGACATGCCCCAACCCCACCCCTCCAGCACAAACCGGCATCCGCCCGCAACTCCATAAAGACCCCGCCCATCTCCCTGCACACTGACCTCACTCCGTGCACAACACCGGCAACCCGTAGGGCCGTCTGGCAGGTAACCCTCGACCTATCCCCACCACCCACACCGTGCAGCCCTTTCACTGCATTCACGCCCCCGCCACCAGTCCGCCCTACCTCCATCGCCCGAAGCATCCCCACCACTGGTCCGTCCGAGGGTCCAGCCAAGGAAGGGGACAGCGCATGGCCACCAACTGGCCTGCGGCAGTCCTGTCCATCTGGCTGCCACTCTTATCATCCTGCATCGGTTCAAGGGAGGACTGAGGGCCCTCCATGGCTGCGGCGCTGAAAGGACATGGCACAGGTGCAGCTGACCTCCGGCCAGTGGCCACCCGCACCGGTCCTGGTCGTCCAAGCGTCGCAAAACTGTCCTGCGCAGGCGCGGCCGTCAGCCGGTCAGTGGGCGCCTGCAGAAGCACCTGCCGTTCGGGCATAGGTGCAGCCCGCAGCACTGGTGCTGGCCGATCAGGTGTGGGTGTCAGCTGGCCGGCGGCAGGCTGCTTCGGCTCCTGTTGTTCGGACGCTGTACTCCTCCGTTCAGCCCCGGCCGGCCGGCAACAAAGGTGGTGAGCCGCTGCTCTGCGCTGCTGGGGGGAACGGGCTCCAGAGATGGGGAGGGGACACCGGAATCCGGCCGGCACGTCGGAGACAGATGGGCTGGCGTGATGAGGTGTCCACGACGAATGGCAAGCCGGTAGGGCTTGACAGGCGGCTCCCCCTACCAAAGACTCACCTGAAAGGGAAGGACAGGAAGATGGATGTCCACTGAGCCAGCCACTGAATCTCCGACACCACCCCCTGGTTTGTTCAGATGTTTGTGATGGAAAGCCGTGACCAGGCGGGCCACCTGGACGTCACCTTTCCCCACCCAAGAGGCCTCCGTTATCGGGTATCCCTTCCACAGCACTAAATACTGTATCCGCCCCCTCCGTATCCTCGAGTCGAGGACCAACTGTATCTCATAATGGTCCCCATGGACTGGGCCCGGTGCTTCTCCACCCACCACCCCAGGCAATCCCCAGGTGGGCTTCAGCAGGCTGCTGTGGAAGACCGGGTGGATTTTCCCCAGGAACTTTGGTAACCGTAACTGCACCATCACGGGGTTAACCACCCGGACCACTTGGAATGGGCCAAGAAACTTGGGTCCCAACTTTCTGCTGGGTATCCGCAACTGCAGGTACTTAGTAGATACACCCAATCCCCCGACTTGCAGGTTACAAACGGCTCTTGCTTATCTGCTTGTTCCTTTGCTCTTGCCAAGGCTTTTGTCATCGCCTCCTTGGCGACCGCCCAGACCCCCCCCATCTGGTGTACCCACTCCCTGGACCCAGAAGGTACTGACGTCTCCTAACTGCACTCAGGGATAGGTACGAAGTCGTAACCCGCCACCACCCGAAACGGTGTCAAACCCGTGCTGCTATGCACGGCGTTGTTGTGAGCGACAACAGTGAACACCAGGAGGTCTACCCAGTCTTGTTTGTTGATACGTTACATAACTCCCTAGGAGCCTCTCTACCATGGCGTTGGCCCTCTCAGCCACTCCATTGTGCTTGGGTGGTAACCGGAGCTCAGCCCTTGGGTGGATCCAATATGTCGCAGTAACTCCCTCCAAAACCATGCCGTAAACTGTATTCCGCAATCGAAGATTATCCGTCGAGGAACTCCGTGCAGTCTTTACCCGTGAGAGAGGAACATCCAAGCCAACCTTTTGGCCGGCGGTAGTCCCTTACAGGGAATGAAGTGCGCTTGTCTGGAGAAGAGGTCCACGACTGTCGAGATCACATTATAGCCCCTGCTCTCTGGTAACCCATCAATAAAATCCATGGTAATATCTTGTCATGGTCGTACGGGGTCAGACAACGTCTGCAGTAATCCCAATGGCTTTCTAGTGCGGGGTTTTGCTGTGGCACACACATGGCAGTTCCGGACGTACTGCTCCATGTCTGCCTTCATACACGGCCACCAGAATTGTTGCTGCGTCAGATGGAAGGAATGGACCAGCAGATGGCATAAGGAATTCGTGTCATCTGTAAAACATACATATGAAGAAGCAAGATCATTATTCGATCATCTCTGGATCACCCCTAACATGTTTAATAAACAGCCATGGCATGGCTTTCTTATTTCCTGACACACACACCCTCCCTCCCCAGCTAACCAGATATGTGGTACAGCTTGAGAAGTGGCATATTAAAGGCCGATCATGAAACAAAATGTCTGGAACTTACGTTAGACAGATGGTGTTTGGCACCATCCACGATAAAATGGCCGTCACTCAGCCAACCAGTGGCACAGTTCATTCATCTGAAAGACAAAAGAAACAAGGCCAGTAGTCATTCATAATATATTGATGGGGTTTTTGCTGGAAAACACTCACCTTCAAAAAAAGATGAGCTACATCCATTATTAAAGGGGTGACATCCTGACAGCTGAGTAGACAATTTGATTATGTCCTCTGTAAGAAACAATAGAAAGAAGAAAGGCCATTAGCCATTTATCTCTGGACACAGCCCTAATATTATTATTATCCAGTGTTAATTCTTACCTTCGGTGTCTTGAAGGGAAAATGACTGCCACTCAGCCAGCAGGAGGTACAATTCATTTACAACACAGAAAGAAGCAAGGCCATTAGTCCTTCATCTCCCACGATGCCCTCATAATAAACAAATAACTAGATAAGTATAAAACACTTTACCCCTCTTTTGTGTTAAAGCTTTAGCATTTGGTGAGAACTCAGGTCGCATATCTCTGATGAAGGGATTTAAATAGGCTCCCTTTTCAACCTTCCTTGAGATCACCTGCTAGTTGTAGCCAACTTCGGTCAGCAGCTGATCCGATACACCCAGTCAGGCTGGACTCATCTGACAGACTGAAATGGACTCCTGGTTCTCCAGGTTCTCTTTTGAAATACCAGGAACCACCTGGCAGGCAGCATCTTAACCCACCGCTTTCTGGTTATTATGGCCTGGAAACACTCCCCTTGCCAAAAAGGTTGGCTGGTCAGTTTGCAAATGGGTGCCACTGGGCCAGCGGACGGCAACAGGAATGAATGTCAACTGTAAGACATACATATGAAGAAGCAAGATCATTATTCATTCATCTCTGGATCAGTCCCAACATGTTTAATAGATAGCCATGGTACGGCTGTCTTATTCCCTCCCACTACTTCCCAGCTGCAGAGCTGATACAGCTGCAAAAAGAGCATATTTAAAACCAGTAAGGAAACTCAATGAAAAGAGTTGATTCTCCTTAAGTCACTCCTCCTAAAGACCCATCTGACTTTTCTCATATTCTGTGTTCTGCATTTCCTCTTGCAAATGAGGTGATTTGCATCCACGACTCTCCCAGCTTCTTTTGTACTTTTTGACTGGAAGCTCTTCAGTAAAAAATAATTTTCCTTTTGCCTCTCCCTTCAAATACTTTAGGGTCCACAGCTGAATCCGAACACAAGACAGGACAGCCTTGAGCATTGTCCCATCATTACACTCATCCCGGGCCTTTTGGTAAAGGGGGAGATTTTGGACTGACATACTTTTTCAGTGCCTTCGGGGAGGAGGGGGTGTCTTGTGGTGACATTGCTATTATTATGTTATTATGGACAGAAAACTCTCACCTTGGACAATGGCTGTTTGGCTCGGTCCATCTTCAAATCACTGCAACTCAGCCAGCTGAGTGCACAACTACTTTGTAAAACACACATAGAAAGAAGCAAGGCCATTACTCCTTCATCTCCTGATCAGCCCTAATAATATATTTATCCAGTTTTATTCTTATCTTCGCTCCGTCAAAGGGAAAATGGCTGCCACTCCACCAGCAAGATGCACAAGTCATCCAGGAAGTCTGTAAGACATACATAGAAAGAAGCAAGGCCATTACTCATTCATCTCCTGAGACACCCTCATAATATACATTTATCCAATGTTATTTCCATTTATAATTTCAATATACCAAGCTCCACTTTTGGAGCCCTGCTAACCATGAGAAGTCTGCTGCTAGACTTGTTTTTCCTCTCGACTTTCTCAACTGACTGTCCTCTCCCTCTTCAACTCAGCTTTGTTCAAAAGCTTCTGCCCAACAATTTTCATGGCGTGAAAAGGTGAAAGAAAAAAGAGGGTGATCAACAGTTAAGGTGGATGACTCAAAGTAAGCAATGGGCACCTCGCTGGAAGACCAAGAGGTTGAAAGTTCTGCTTGGAGAAAATCTAGCTAAGTGGTCACTAAGAGTTGGCATTAACTTAAGGCACATAACCAATTTAATGGCTTCCAATTTAAATTTTAATGCGTGGAATCCACTACTTGCTACTGAGGCTAT
This sequence comes from Daboia siamensis, assembly GCA_024449315.1. Taxonomy (NCBI): domain Eukaryota; kingdom Metazoa; phylum Chordata; class Lepidosauria; order Squamata; family Viperidae; genus Daboia; species Daboia siamensis. The sequence goes on from JAKJMR010001103.1 coordinate 167,064, forward strand.
CCCCATGGAAATTTGGCCCTCTAAACAGGAAGTCTCAGCTAATTCTCAGTGGAGCTGAAGCAGTCAGAAGCCCTCAGTGAGAGGGCAGTCTGCAATAGTGTGTCACAGGACAACATAATTTCAAGATAGCCAATGCTGGAACCCAGTTCATTTCTGTTTATCTCTCCTGCTTCTTATGAGAATCCTACTTTTTTTTCTCTGACACTGCTAGCTAAAATGAACCAAAAGCTTTGCACATACAAACTTGATTTTTTTAAAAAAATAGTATCTGATATCCTGCAGTTCTGCTACAAATAAGCTTTCCACTGTGTTTCCCCGAAAGTAAGACCCAGTCTTATTTTCTTTTGGGCTCTGAAGTAAGCACTAGGATTTACTTTCAGGGAGGGCTTACTTTTTGCTGGTACCAGGAGATGGCCAGCACGAGGGAGTGGGGCAGGGCCTGTGCATGGGGTGGAGAAGCAACGCGGCAGCAAGTGTGGTGGCAGACCAGGTACGGTATGGGTGTGGGCGGGCGGGGCGCCTGCCCTTCCTGTGCCAAGCCAGCCCCTGCAGCCCTGGGGCAGTCGTGCTGGGCAGGAAGGGTGCTAAGGTGGAGGCGGCCAGACCGACCAAAGTGCCTCATGGAGCGCTGGAGGCTCAGGGAGGGAGGGTGGTGAAGCAGTGGGGAAAAAAAAGGTCAATCAATCAATTCCAAGTTTGCAAGTTTTTTTTTCCATGAGAAGTTGGAATTGATTGACCTTCCCCCACCACCTACCTGTTTCCCTATATGCTGCGGTGGAGGATTGTGAAGGAGAAATGGCACAGGGCTGTGAGTCAGGTAAGGAAAGAAATGCAATTCCTGGGGGAAGCGAGGGCATCTGGCGGTGGTGTGGCAAGCTCTCCAGCTCCACCGGGAAGGGGCAGCCGGCATGGGTGCTGACGGCAGGATGCCCACCCACTTCAGCATCCTCCCTCCCCGAGCCTTGGTGCTCCACTTGCCGCTTTGGTGGCTGTGGGCAGAGCTACAAAGTCTGGCTCTGGAGTGAAAGAGAAGATGGGCATGTGAGGGGGGGAACCTGCCTCACTTGTTCTGTGGCCGCTTTCGGGCAAACTGCAACAGTGTAGTTGATCTACTTAGAGAAAGTTCATATTGTTGAATGAAGCCATCCAGCCAGCGTTGTGATGCTTTGAATTGTTCTGGGGTCATTTCCAATTGTGGTGCCAGTGCAACTGCAAATGCTTGAATGTCAGCCCTGCGCACAGCCAAAGCCTTTGCTCTCCTGTCAGCAATCCAGTCACAGATGTGTTCAAGTTCAGGAAACAATGGCTTCCTACCTGCTCCACACTTTCGCTTCTTAGCATTTCCCTCATCCACCTGTTGGCTGAGGTCATTATACTCTGCTCGCCATTTTCGGACCATACGGAGATCCAACTTGTTCGCTTTGCAGAAAGTTGCAAGATTCTTGCCCTGAGAGTCCTCCACGATCCCTTTCTTGAACTTGACAGAGTAGCTCTTTCTTTTTGGACTCATCTTGTTTGGAAAGGCAAAATACGGTATGGTATTACAGTGTTCCCTGAAAATCTGCCATTAAATTAAATCACAATTAAACCAGGGGTGTCAAACTTGATTTCATTGATGGTTAGAGTTTGGGTTAGGCATTGTGGTTACCCTGGGTGGAGTGTGGGTTAGAGTTGGGGTTAGGCATTGTGGGTTAGAGATGGGAAGGCCTGGAAAAAAACTCGGAAAACTTAACAACAGGGTTTTTTCCCATTTGTTTCCAAACTGCTTTGGAAACAAATGGGAAACACCGTTTTTCCCCACACACATTATATTTTGTATTTTCACTTAAAAATGCTGAAAGTTTCAATCAGGAGGGAAAATGTACATCCACGAGAGCTAAATGACAAAAAAGCATTGTTGCAATGCGAGCCTTACTCTCTGGGTTGTGAAGTCAATCACATGTATGAAAGGGGCCAAACCTGATCGCACTCCACATTTGATGAAAGCAGCAAGCTCCTGAAAGCAGCCATACAAGAGTCTTAATTCATAACAGCATTAATAATGCAGACATGTGTGGCTCAATATATTAATTCCAATGCTTCAGGGAGAGGTATGTTCTATAATATCTATTCGATAATGGCACTTTTAATTTTCTACCATCAATTAAGCCAATTTCTCTTAATAGTATCACCTACTTCACTATTAACATCAGTCCCATGGTCCCAAAGGTGCTTTTCAAAATGCAATAGGACTGTTTTTTTCTTTGTTTCATTTCTCATCCATTCTGACTGAATGATGGGAAGCAGAAGGATTTATATTCTTTGCAGTCATCTGGTCATTAGCACTCTGAAGGTCGGTGATTATTTCTCAGAGTTGTTGAGGCCTTGGAACTAATGAAAGGACAGGAGATCGGTGATGTGGTATCTCCCCACCACCACCAGTGGCAGAGTAACAAACTATCTTTTGACTTAACAGTGCATGGACTGATTCTCAAAACCATATAGTACCTGTGTTTTCTGCACCATATTCAAGGCAGCGGTGCTCTGCTTCGAGTGTTAAACCAAAAGGTCTAAAGCCTGCTTCCTAACGATACTGGAGATCCAAGAAACATTTTTTTTTTACCCAATACAGATATATGTTGTACAAATTACATTCTTCTCCCAGGGCATATGTTTAAAACTACTGTTTTCACCATTCAGAAACGAGTCTGATAAACATACTTCAAAATGCTTTTTAGCTTTTTCTTGAGTTAGAAAAAAAACCATTGTGTTAAATTCTAATATGCATATTACACAATATTATACCAACAGAAGAAAACATCCATAGCTCAGGGTTGCACTGTGGAGTTCTTGAGGCCCTCTCTGCTTGGTTGTTTACTTGCAGATGTTTCATTACCCAATTACTTAACATCAACAGGGTGAGGGAGAGTGGGGTTTTCCAGCCCGTTGATATATAGTAGCTTGCCCTGCCAGCTTAGGTAAAGGTCTGGTCCCCCCTTGGTACATGTTTAATTGGAGTATTTCTTTTCTGCATAATTGTTTGTCTAAATAATCCCTGATTTTATGAATACTGGCTGCCAGAGGAAGTTTGTTTCCTTTGTAGGTTATTTTCTCTTTTGATAAAGAGAAATCTCTTATAAACTTGGTATATCTATAAGCTGCTATATAAAAGTGAACATAACTCTGCACTCAGTCACCCTGATGTTACCTAGTTGGGTCAAGAAATGTCTATAAGCAACCAAGCACAGAGAGCACTAAGAACTTCAAATATTATAGTCTAATATAC